>PNEQ01041082.1:51928-78708 GCA_003012365.1 Medauroidea extradentata
TTTTTTTTTTTTTTTTTGGTCCGAAGTTATAGTTTTTGGCTAATTGTGCGAATTGTGAAACGTCAACAAGCCAGTGTGAATAGTACTGTAGAGGCCGTCGCTAGGCTTCGTTAGAGTCAATTCAACAACAGCGCATGCACGTACATACTGCTCGACAAACCTATGTGTCCGCGGAAAATATGGGAACTACAGTTTTCTCCCTCTTTGTCACACAAACTTGTCATTGGTACTTCGGAAATGGTAACATTATGCGTCTTATGTAACTATAAGTACATATTAATGAAAGAAATTTCTATTTCACTTCGCTCAAATGCTTTGTATTTGTGCTTTTTGCACACAATTTCCGTCGTAGTCAATGACCTGCGCACTAGGCCGAAACTTGTGTATCCTATGTTAAATAGGTCATTAAATTCAATTGCAACATTTAAATTATGAAATTGGCTATTGTTTTCAGGTACAGGCCTGCTTAGAAATTAGCGTTTTACCCCCAAATTTCCCTGAGATTCATGGGCCTCTCAGGCGTAACTTACCAACCAGTAGGAATATAGAAAAGCTATTTCCACCGTTGCATTCAGTGTCTCTGAATGTCTGCTTGAATAAAGTGAAAAAGCTCAGATTTTAAAAGGTTCCTAAGACGGATATAAAATACCTCCTATACATAACAAGAAGCCTAGTTAAGAAGAGAGACCTGTGAGATGTGAAAAATGAATATACTGTTAACCGCACATTAATACTTGTCTTTTGTACTACTTTTATTTACTTATCATTTTAAAAATACTACATGTAAATCTTTAAAACACTTGTAATGTTTGAAAATACGAATAGTTTTTTATTGCGGGATTGTACGCCCTCATAATTGAAACTAAACATTATAAAAATAATACAAACCAAAGAAAACTACGCTATTGCAAGGAAGGGTTGTGTCCTAAGTGCTTACTTTAGTGAACTCCAGACTGTTATGAAAAATTTAATATTTTTAATTGCGAAAGTAACAATTTTATACAAGGATGGCAATGTATTTTCGGTTTCTGGAATTGGGATCAGTCTGAATACGGGGCTCTTATGCTTGCTATTATTCTAATGATTTTATTCTAAAATGCTTTCTTACTGGTGTATTGGAGAATAAATACCGAAAACTTTTGAATTTTATTATATAACTTATACACAATTTTCAATAGAAGTGTCTTCAAAATATAGATCGTACTAAACATAATCTTGTAATGAACCAATTGAGAAAAGACAACAAGCTTGTTAGTCTATCAGCTGAGTGAAAGAATGCCTTCTAAACGAAAGAGGTGTAATTTTATTCAGTATTTTCTGTAGGTTACGAATATGCTAACCCGGAAATCTAAATCGGTAGCTTCCATATCGTTTTTAAAGAAAAAATTAAAAATATATAGTAAACAGTTACTGTCGATTTTCCAAAAATTATTGTTGGCAATGCGAAAATCGAGTTGACATGCTCTGTGAAAAACCTAGGACTCATTTTGATCAGCACTTTAAATTGGTTTCTCCACGTATCTAGCATATAAAGGAAGGCGCTGGCCACCCTTCACTCGTTAAAACGCCTGAATATTCAACTTCCGTTGCGCATTAAAAAAAAAACCTGTCCAGGCACTAATTTTTACGTTGTTTGACTGCTGTTACTTGGTTTACAGCAACCTCACTGACGAACAAGCCACTTGATTGCAGAAGATTCAAAATACATGTGTACGTTATGTTTTTAACCTTAAAATACGTATTCATATCTCACAATTTCTTAAAAATTTGTCCTGGCAACGACTGGAAAACAGGAGTAAATTACATTGTCGTCTTATCCTAAAAAAAATGTTTTATATTCTAAATCTCCTGCCTATTTAACAACTAAATTTGAATTACTTTCCCGTCATAAAATTTGTACCTATCCGCTTGAAAGCCACTCTGTCGCTGCTCATACCTAAGCATCGTAGCCTACTAGTGTTTATTATAATAAATCTTTTTCAGTTTCTGCAGCGCGCGCCATCTAAAATAAATGTTGTCTCAACCTACATTTAAAAGAGCTCTTTTTAAAAGTGTGAACGCTGATTTTGATAGTGCAGACTGAACAGTGGAAGATATCATTTTAATTAATTTGGTGTGAATCTGTGCGTGATTGAATTGCGAACGACTAATGTAATGTTTTCATTTACTCTTTTTCTCATTTGTGTTTTGCAATTTGTTTGGTAATTTTTAGAGAAATATTGTCGTAACTTCAGCACATATAAAAATAAGTCGAATTAAATAAATAAATAAAACTGAATAAAATGACACCTCACTCGTCATTACCGCCCGACTGAAGGCATTTTCGTGAGAATCGGTCTCTAGCTGATAGATCGGGCCCTGCAGATAATCCCTGTCAGTTTTGGTAACATGAGTTGCCACGTCCTTATCCTCTCTTGCTCCGCGTTCACTCGAGGTACTGGGGATAGAAGCAACATATCTTCACTAGTAGATGTCCTGTTTTCGTCGGGTAAAAAATTGAAATTATCTAATTTAAATTAATGATTTTACAGGATAATAATTATTCCAGAAATGTTCAGATTGCAACATACTATAGAGCATGGTAAGGTACATGTCTAAGACATGGTTTTATGTGTTATTCGTGCTGCATTACTCAACTACAATTAACTAAATTATTAAAAAATGGCTTGTTTTCCAAATTTTTTTCTTTAAAAAGTTAAAAGTTTTTTATATATGTCAAATGTCTTAGACAGTTACACGACTTTACGATACCTACTTCCGAAAACGATATACTTTAACTTGGTTTTTTCTCTGAATAATGATCAATAACAGTACACATGTTTCTCACTATTTAGCATACCGTACCGAGCACCCTTAAATTGTTTTTCTTCGGTTCGGTGTGTATATCATTTATATATTATTTTCAGTCTTATATAATTATATATTAGTTTTTCCGCCATAACATAAATAAACAACGAAAGTCTAGGTAAATCTATATTACGATATAATAAATTTTGCCAAAAAATCTTGAATTCGAATGAAATTTAAAAAATTAAAAATGATGAATGCTAATTAAGGTTTTTAAGACATGGCATCATTTTGAATCTTAATTTTTTTCTTGTAATTCTCATACGAAAATGAGAAATTTACGATCATAGCAGGAATTGTGAACCTATAAACGCCTACAGTAAGTACAGCAAATACTTTTTTAATATTAAAGATGACTTTGAAATAAAAAATTCTGCATCAAATGAAAGGAATTGTATCCCTATACTGTTCTCACAGCGGGGTTGAAAATTTATACTTTTATTTGGTCTTCTGAAAATTTGTTTTTCAAAAGTCTAAAGTTTAAAAGTTAAATTATCGTCAATGTTATTTGAATTTTAAAACATTAATTACATAACTTTGGTACTCTTTCATAGTTTCAGAAAGTAACACATTTTTTGTTTATTATTTTGTGTAGGCTATATTAATCACGACTAATATTACAAATTGCCATTGTGAAAATTAACTTGTGAGATTGTGTTAGCGTTTCTTGTTCACCTGAGCAGGGCCCCGTATAAATACCACTACCTGCTGTCTGCACCAACGCAACGCATTGCAAGTGCAGAGCAAGTAAAATGGGTCTTATATTGCATGTGCGTGAGCATTTAATTCCATAATTCCATTGCAGAGCAACCAAGACGCAGCGAAATTGCAAATTTTTCGTTGCACCCATAATATAGGGATATTTAACCTCCCCTCTCCGCCTCCAGTTTTGTCCATCATCAGATGGTAGACAGATCAAATGTAACAGTTAGCAATTAATTTAATGTTTTTATGATGAAGGGAGTTCAAAATAAGCGTTAAATAGTTCATAAGACGTACTTTCATATTCTGAGACAAAATTCAGAACAAAAATCTATGTATTTACTAGTTAAATCAACACATAATCAAACTCATATGTATGCACCATAACATCAAATCAAATGAAACTATCTACTGTACGTACCAAACGTTGTGGTAGCTGAGCTCCTTAGGGTCGGTTTCACCACAATCGTTTAACATGTTAAGCCGAGTTAAAAGTTGAGTTAACTGAGATTATCGTTTTACTGCATCCTACCACACACAAACTTCGATTAAATCCTGCTAACAAAAGTTAAAACTTAAACGCCCATTCTTGGCCGTTTACCTTCTTAAACTCGTTTCATGTGTAGCAAAATGGCGACCGAATGAACATGTGTGTAGTTTTTGAGGTTATAGGGCCGCATGCGACGAGTGAAAAATATTTATAGAGTCCTTTACAATGACTTTTTTTAATTGCTATGGCAGTGGGGAAGTATAATTTGATATTTGAGAAGAAGGAATAAAATGGTAATGTTTTAAGACGACCACAAAGGATGAGATAAACTTCGCGAAGAGTGAAGAATGTTTGAGTGATATATTTATATTTGTTTTGTAATGCATTTTCGCTTATTTAAGAAATGTTCGTTTCTTTGTTGTAGCCGTGGAAATTACATGAATTTTTAAATTATACTGTGGTAGCCTGGTAACTGAGGTAGTGCAAGTGAAGACAAGCGAGTGCTGTAAAAACTTCAGTCCAGTGATTTAACTGACTTCAGTTAAATTTGTACTTGTATGTCTTCAGAAGAACGCGATGGCTACAGGTATTAATATTTTCGTTAAGTTTCTGTATTTTTATAAGCATGTTCATATCTTCCCAAAGGAAGACTGGATGCTAAATGTAAATGTGTGTCGCAAGGCCTAGGCTACAAAAGAATGTCTGCCCCAGCAATTTTATATTAGGTAAGTAATGTATTTTTTTGTTTTAATTACTTAACTGTTGTTAATTTTTTGTATAAAGTAAACTTTAAAGTGTAGTCTTAAAATTAGGGTTTGCTACTAATAGTGTTAAGTGGAGTGGTGTGTAGAGAGGTATACAGATGGGATGGGTAGGAGATAAAGGAAGCTACAAAATATAAGTATCTAGGGGTTGTGATATAGTGAAGAGAGTGGTTAAGAAGGCTTTAGAACTGCTCGGGAGGAAGTTGAGGGTTGGTTAGTGTAGTGGTGAAGGGAAAGTCGTATTGCACTATGATTCATCCAGTGTTGGAACGTGCTGGGGTAGAGTGGGATCCGTACGTGTAGATGAAGATGCAGTGAAGGGCAGCAAGATGGGTGATGAATAAGTGAAAAAGTCAGTGTCAGGCTGGTGAGGAGAAAATGAACTTTAGGCCTCGCTGGATGACTAAAGAACTGGGATGGAAACCGTTGTGACATGACTGGAATGGAAAGACTGGTCAGGTTGTATAAGGTGATGAACGGGGAGGGGAATGGGGCAGTTTGATCTGCAAGCTAAGGGAACTTTTAAGGGTAAAGGTGGCAACAGTGTGAAGATTCATAGGGTATGGAGGAGAACGGAGAGAGAAATCGACCTCTCTGTATTTAATATACTTCAAAATATTTACTTATGATCTTATTGTCATTCATACTTACAGTATAATTAAACTCAATGGGCGCGAGAATATTGTGAAGCCATCGCCGACCTCGAGTCGCCGTGGTCGTTAGAGCTTGCTCCACGCTTCAGACAGTTCAAAACTCCAACGACAGGTGGCATCAGAATTAGGTTCTCGCCGCCAAGTTGCATCATTTGCGTGCGTTTGTCCGTTGTGCGCATATACACATTCAAAAGTATTGAAAATTACTTTGAGTATCATTGCCGAAATGATTTGAAACCGTCGGTAATTTGTAAATTATGTTTTACGTTTGCCAGCCTAGAAACAACATATTTTTAATTTCACATGTTAAGAAAATACGCTATTTATTGTTTCTGAAGTGCGTCGTCGTTCGTGGCAGTAGAACTGAATGAAACTTGAATTGTTGAATAGCATGTCATGTCTGTTTTAGTGGCGGTCTTGCGTTATAAATTCAAATAAAATATGCCCTCATTTACGAGATTCGTAACGGCAATAGTGCGTGTTGTTTAGATTAGTCCATGGACAGAAACCAGACATTAACTCGCAGGTATTTACAACTAAGATTATTTTCTTTATATCTTATATTCAGCTCCCGTGCATTTAATGAGTAGATATTGTAGCTGAAATTTATCGGAGCAGTTAAATGTGATTGTAAAAATTGCACGACCCAATGTAAACAAAAGTACGTGTCATTATTTGTGTTTACATTCGGCGGAAAGATATAAACTGGCAGGAAATAGAAATTAATCAGGGCTTTTTTGAGTGTTCACTTAATTCCGAATCACCTATACACGAATTCTGTGTCATATTTTAGAGTCACGTTCAAGATTTATAGAACATTTGAGTTCCTGAATAAGTGCCGTAAAGTGGTGTTACTTGCCTAATTCTGAAGTTACTTCGAACAACATATTTTGTTGTATGTAAAAAATTGCAGAATCTCAAATTGTTGAAGACTTCACCGTTCACAGCTTTAATAACAAACAATACTTCAGAGTAACAGGTGCCTTGGAATCCTCACAAAGAATTAAATAAATCTGACGGTACAAAGTTACCAATGGGGGTGTAAAGAAACGTCACAGGACGGTCTTCCGAAATATTTGTTTCACAGAGAAAGAAGTGCTATTCAATGTATTTTACTCTATTTTTCTAAATAAATGCATAAAGGTATTTTACGCCCTTGTGCAGACATTGTTGACGAGATAAGCTCGGGAACGAAAGCTTCAGACAAAAAAAAACAAGGTCTCCAAAAAGTGTGCTAAGGTTAGCTAAACCCCTGAACTAGTGAAACAGGAGAAGTGAGTTCCTAAACTAGAATTATAAAACTGTTAAGTTCTTGAACGTGTGCTGCAGGAATGTTCAGGTCATGGATACATTTTTAATGAAAAACAACTCTCGTTTTATTATCGAATTGTAACATTTAATTTTCTAGACCAGTACTGACCGTACAAAGACCATCAAGTTTTTTTCATTGTCAAAAATATTCCGGCTTGAGACTGATATGATATCCACCGATAGAAATACATATTTATATAAACGAACTTTAGAAATAAATTTTGCAATGATTAAAAACATT
Organism: Medauroidea extradentata; assembly: GCA_003012365.1. Classification (NCBI taxonomy): domain Eukaryota; kingdom Metazoa; phylum Arthropoda; class Insecta; order Phasmatodea; family Phasmatidae; genus Medauroidea; species Medauroidea extradentata. Next base: position 58,937 of record PNEQ01041082.1, read on the forward strand.
TCGTATTTGTATATGTTTATGTTGGCGGCGCTGTCTGACCTGAAAAGTTCTCTGTTTACTAACCGTAATGATGGGCGATTAGATAATGTTTGAAGTTCAAGTTTGTTGGCATAGTAATATCAATAAAGAACTGTAACTAGCGAGCAACCTAAGCGTGTGTTGGTATATAAAGAATAAATGTTTGTAACTATTGTGAAAGTGTAACCTAGTGATTTCGTGTTCCATTTTCAACCATATTTTGACTCAAATTATTTACTTGTAGTAAAATTTCAGTTCGAATTTAACTTGGAATAGACAGAACAACCCAGATTAAAATACATCTAAATGTAATAAACTAAGACGAAAGTGTCACAGTATCGAACATAACATTTTCTTACATTCTTTGAGGTTAGAATCGCCCTGGCTAGCCAAAAGAGATTTTATGTTTTCTAAACACGATATAAGCAAAACTAATTGAAACATATACGCTGGTGAATTATTTAAAATTAAAATGCGCAATTAAATTATGCCTCTGGTTTTGGAGTGTTATTTTAAGTAAGGTAAGACGAAGAAGTGCGGGCTTTACGGCGACTGCGTTACAGGCAGCAACACACAACTTAGCATGCATAATGTCAGAGAGCAAGAGGAATAAGATATGGCATTAGTTAAGGCCACGATAGGTAAGTCTTTTTCTTGTTGGTGCAGAAAACTCACAACTTTCTTAACGGAATGCTTTGACAAAATTCAAGAGTACGACCGCCCATACGATGCACAACCCTGTGTAGAGGTTTTTCAGAAAAGGCACCGTTCGTCGGTAGAAATAATTTTCCTTGGTTTCGGCTTATTTTCATAAAAAAAAAGCTGGTGATATTTTGGGTGCCAAAATCTTCAAAACTATAGAGGTTTATTGCCACCAAAATTTTTAAGTACAAACGATGATATATTTGTAACGAAACACTACATGGATATTTCGATACTAACATTATCTTGATTGAAAATTGTATTTTAAAAATAAGTGTAAACCTATTGGGCACGGCCGTTAGGAGCCACTTTAACATGAGCCTTAAGCGATTTCGGATAAACGTGGAATACCAAAAGCTAGAGGCGGGAATCCAATCCGGGCTCTCCAGAATTTGAGTCCAACGTGTTCGGTGTGGTTTCAATCAATTTTTACTTGTCGGACAGAATTGATTATTTGTATAAACACATATAAATTAGTTTCAACTTAAGGTTCGCTCCATGTTAACTGTAATTCGATTAAGTACAGTTTAGATAATATTTTACTTTAACTCACTGTTTTCATCGCCACTCGCATCGTTTTGAGCAACGATTTACCTGCGCAGTTCAAGTCGTTGCAGAGAAGACGTTGCGTATGGACAGGGAAACTGGACAGTTTTGTGAACCGCGCGGAGACGGTGCAGTCAAGTCGAGAACTGAAGGTGAGAGCATTAGTAACCGCGCAGTTTTCGTGGCCTGCACAGACTTATCAGAGCGTGTGGGTACTTCCTCCGTCTTGTCCGCACAAGGGACTCATTTCTATATCGGTATTTGTGCCGGATGGCAGATTACTGGTCAAAGATGACAGATTTGCGACAGTGTACACATGAATCTCTAACGGAGTTTATTTATATGTATAAGTCCTATCTGTGTTTGTGGCGAGTCAAATCGAAAGAATACAGTGGTAGGGATGCAAAGATTCAAGTTTATGAGCCACTTATGTAAAAATACAAAGAAGTTGACACCGTGGCCAACAGAGAAAAATTAACAAAAATAATTAATTCTTTGAGTGAGTGAGATATTTTTGGTAAGCGCTTAACAGCGAGGTCTTTAGCGCTGGTGAAAGATGACATGAGGTGAGTATGGAGCAGCGCCGGAGTGAAATAGCGGGGGAAACAAGAGATCCCCGAGAAAACCCGCCGACCACTTGCACACGCACGATTCCCACATGCACCGACCCCGCCGGGAATCGAACCCGGATCGCCTTGGTGGAAAGTAAATGATCTGACCATTTGTTTTTATTTCTTTATAAAAAAATGTTTGGTGCAGTGGAATTTTCCGCATCAACACTGCACCAACCATTCCCCCCTTTAGGTTTGACATATTTCGAGTGACCCCAGCAATTTTCGTTTGACAATTTGTATGGTGACAAGGTTTGAGACCCAATGGACAAACACAAATTAACACCCAGCCTGACCTGGGAATCGAACCCAGAACCCCCCGCACCAAAGTCGGCCGCTCAACCAACTGAGCCACGGGGGGTCTGCTCCATTCGGCCACCGCGGCCCTTAATTCTTTGAGGTCGGTATGCCGCAAAGAGTTCGCGAAAGTAAGGAAGTCTACCCATTCTGGGGCTGGAGTGATGAAGTTTACTAACCATCACTATGGTACTTTGATTTATTTGCGTTTTTGAGTTATCAAGAAACTCCGAGGGAGTCGACCAACACGATGGATGACGAATCAGCTCCATCATCTGAAGTAATAGAACAGGCAAGAAAATATTTGGAACGTTAAATTTTTTTTGCAACTAAAGTGATAGAAGGAACGAATTGCACACTGTAAATAATGTTTAATACTAAAAATCCATTTGTACGTTTACAAATCCCTTGTAAAATTAATACGTTGTAAAGTTACGAGGGAAATTGTTAATGAAACAATTATAGCTAAGAAACGTTTAATTATATTCCTAACATTTTAGTGAAATTATACTTGATGTCCATATGTATATTGAAGAAGTTTGAAATGCAAATACCTAATTGGTAATTAGAAAACTATTTTCTTGTAATAGATGTGCCGCAATACAACTTGCGCATTTTTGCAAGTACAAACAAACACCTATGCAAGCATCTGGATTAACAACTGCGCATATTTGTAACATAATATTATGTATACCTTACGATAACTTGGCAACTGTATTTCAAAACTATTTGTAAGTTAAAGTACAAAGATGGTACGCACAGTGTACCACTATTAACCTGAATCATAAAATACTTTTTTACAGAAAATAATGTATGTTTGTTGTAAGTAAATAATCGGATATAATCGGAACAGAAGAAAATTTTATCGATTACTTATGTGATTTTGTAAAATTATTACAGTTTTACTTTGTGAAATGCCAACAATACCAACACCAAATGTCATAACGATGCACGTTGCGTGTGGACCGACCTTTCGTACAGTTTACTGAATAAATGTGAACTCGTAAATGAAGAGACGATAAATATTTAGGTACTTGCTATTTAATCTGCAGTCATGCTAAAACAGATGTAGTGGATTATAATTATTTCAATGAGACTACTTAATTTATAAATTATTGATATCTGAACTTCTCCATCGTAAACCAACGGCAAGTCCATCTCTTAATTTAGGCTTAAATTTATATACTAATGACATTTCAACAATTACTAATCTGCATTGTGACAAACACGTATTGCCATGTTGAAGTAAAGTTTGAAATTATCTTTGACTCTTGTAACACTGTTCAAAATGTTTCCTCTTGTTCCTCGTTGAACATGCATAACTTCAGGGTCACATCTTTCACCCAACTCAAAGGAGCAGTCGTCGACATTTTCAAGATTCAGTGTTTCACGAGGTGTGTAAGTTTGAGGAATCCTTCTACGTAGGAAATTGTGTAAAGCACACCATGCCATAACTACTGCGCCAATGTTCTCCAATTTTAAACTTATCTCCGTATGGAAAATGCGAAATCTGTGTGCTAAGATTCCGAAAGTATTTTTGACAACACGTCGAGCTCTGGACAAGCGATAATTAAATATTCGTTCCTCCTTATCTAGTGTTTCCCTTAGGAATGGCTTTATAAGGTCTGTGCATATTACAAACGCCTCATCCCTAACAAACACATATTCAAGAACTCTATTAGACGTTGAAGATGTTGTTATAAGTATAAAGCACATCCACACAGATAATTTTCATTCAACACTGCTTTATTCCTCACTTTCCCATTAATTAACAATACAATCTCTTACTTATCAACACCAACACTCACTCGCACATCATTTCGTCAACAACACTGTTACACAAAAGACAAAGATACCATAGTACAAAGACATTCTTGGGTAGTGGCTAACATAAAACTTCTGCGCCTCACAATTACTTCATTCATGTCCAACCATCCCCTTGAGGCCTGAAGTTTAAATATAACTTAAGTGCAATACAACTTACACTAAGTGTCTACATACTAAGGAAAACTAATGAGGTTAATTTTTCTGGACAGGTACTTGGTTCTAACACCATTCAAAGCTTTTGTTAGCAAATCTGCTGGGTTCTCCCTACCTGCTACATGTTGCACTTTGGTCTTACCCTTTTCCCACACGTCCCTCACAAAATAATCTTTATGTCAATGTGCTTGGTTCTCTCGGTCACCTCCCAGGTCTTGCTCGTGGATATGGCTACCTCATTATCAGAAAAGATTTGGGATGGAACTGGCGCAAGGCTACTCTGTCCAAGCTCTGACAAAAGTTGTGACAGCCATCTGGCCTCCTTTGTAGCCTCGTAAATTGCATAATACTTGGCTACGGATGTCGAGTCAGATACACATCTTTGTTTTCTGGATAACCATATGACTGCCCTTCCACCTAGAACTGCGACAGCACCGGTGACAGACTTTCTGTCATTTCGGTCGTTTGCCAAATCTGCGTCACTAAAAAAATATGCCGGACCTTGTTTCACAAATTTTAGTCGCCAATTCTTAGTTCCCTTCAAGTACCTCAATATGTGCTTAATGTCTTGCCAGTCCTGTACTGTAGGATTCTACCATTTCTGGCTGGCTCTGCAGACTTCAAAGCTGATATCGGGCCTGGTAGTCTGCAAAAGGTGCCGTTAACTACTAACAGCCATGTGATACATCCTTCCATCAAAACTCTCACGTCCAGCCTCTGCACCGTCGTTTCTGGTCGCTTCTACTGGAAAGGATTTTCCTCGAGCCCCGGACATCCCCAGACTATCCAACAACTTTTCGATGTAGTAAGTTTGGTCCAACGTGACCGAGTCACCATTTAAATGTATGTTCACTGACAGGAAGGATGTAATTTCACAAATTTCTTGCACTTGAACTGTGTCCGCCAGGCTTGACTTTACACACTCTACTTTCTCCCATGAACCAAAAATCCCCAAATTGTCAACGTACACAAAAATTGCAAGCTCTTTGTTGTTATTAATGTAGACGCATGGGTCATTTTTCAATTTCCTTAGGTTCCAAACCCCGTAACATACGATCCAACATGTCATGCCATCCTTTCCCGCTTTGTTTTAGGCCATAAAGGCTTTTAAGCAATTTACACACTTTGCCCTTCCCTTGTTCATACATAGGTGGTTGTTCCATGTAAATTTCCTCTGAGAGGATACCGTTGAGGTATGCACCAGAAACATCTAGATATTCTCTCTCCCATCCCATTTGTACTGACAGTTCTGCGAACACGCGAATGGCCTAAACAGGATATCGTCTCCATCGTGACAGAGTGCCTCCTTTCCATTTATTTCAACGTGGACTCCCTTTGCTGTTATATGGCTGACAGATAGCAAGTTAAAGCTGAAATAAGGCACATATTAGGCATCTGATAAAGTCAATGTCCAGCCCCCACACTAATCTGTGATTTAAACCTCAACCATTGACTTTTGACTTTCACCATTGTCATTTCGCCTTGGTAGGGCTTCATGCTCACAAACAACTCCTGTCTGTTTACAATGTGGTCAGTTGCAGGAGTCTACAATCCAGCACACTGCCTCCTCTGTCTTGTTGGAATTAAATCAAAGAAACATGAAATTTGGTACATATATGCCACCAACTAAAAATATTTAGTTTTGTATTTTTAAAAAATTTTGACATTTGTATTTTTTCTTTTCAAAATTCAGCATTTTTCATTAAATACAAAAATATTTCATTTTTTGTTTTATATATGTCAAATCATAGCCTACATAATTGCTATACACTGTGAATTTTTTTTGTTTGGTATGTCAGTTGGTTTTAGTGGCGTGCATAAAACAGTAAAGTGCTAATTTTGATGTATACAACCTCATTACGCAAAAACTATAAGAGATACAAAAATTTATTTAGAGAAAGATTTAACCACAATTTATGTCTAAAATAAGAGAAAAATATCTGGTACAAATATAAAAATAAAATAGACGTTGAAAACTGAGATGAACCGTTCCCTTAACATTCCAAAACGAACTTTATGTAGACAAACGAGTGCGCCGAGTGCTTAGAAGAGTGCGATAAAACTACTTCGTCAGCAGACTGGATCAAATGTGTTATTTGTTCACGGTGTTTGCATGAAACAAGCGCGATTCATAGCAACATGTGTCGAGTGTGCGGTAGAATGGAAAATAGAAAGAGAAGATATAAGTTTTTTTTTTCTATAAGCCATCTCTCCCACCACACTGTGGCATCTCACCCACCCAATGTGAGATAGATGGCCGGATGGAATGCTTTTTTAATTTAATGTTATTGTGCGACATATAATTTTATAACATAGCTGTGTAACAATGTAGGGATTTATCAACAAGTAATATTGTTTTTTTTTTGTTCATAAAACTTTAGTATTATTTTAATGTTAACATTTGATTTGACTTTTATAAAAGATTCGGCATTCCTCCCGTCTTTAATCTGCTCACGGACATGCAATATAAAACCAATTTTACTTGATATGTACTTGCGCTGCGTTGCGTTGGTGCAGACAGCAGATAGTGATATTTATACGGGGCCCTGCTCAGGTGAACAAGAAACGCTAACACAATCTCACAAGTTAATTTTCATAATGGCAACTTGTAATAAGAGTCGTGCTTAATATAGCCTACACAAAATAATAAACAAAAAAATGTGTTACTTTCCGAAACCGTGAAAGAGTACAGCAGTCATGTAATAAATGTTATCAATTTCAAATAGCATTGGTGATAATTTTACTTTTCAAATTTAGACATGTGGAAAACACATTTTTAGAAGACCAAATAAATATATGCATTTTCAACCCCGCTTTGAAAACAGTATAAGAAAAAATTCATTTTATTTGATGCAGAATTTTTTATTTCAAAGTCTACTTCAATATAAAAAAATATTTGCTGTTCTTAATGCAGCCATTTATAAGTTCACAATTCTTGCTATGATCGTAAATGTCTCATTTTACGTATCAGAATTACAATGGAAAAATTAATATTAAAAACGTCTTAAAAGTCTTAAAAGACTTGATTAAAGCTCATTATATTTAATTTCTTATATTTCTTTCGGATTAAAGATTTTTTAGCAAAATTTATTATATCGTAATATAGGTCTACCTAGACTTTAATTATTTATTATTGTTAAAGCGGAATAACTACTATATAATTATGTAAGACTCAAAACTATATAACAATTATATGTATACCGAGTCTATTAAGAAAAACAACTTAACGCAACGAACATAAATTATGTACATTTCCCTCGAAAAAGTTACCTTAATTTGTCTGACTATTCAGTTCTGATACAAAAGTGAGTATTTTCTTGATAAGCGTTGCATGCTCTAAGAGGAAACAGTACTCCAGCGTGTATATTAATGGACGACTTGAGGTACACGCCCTCTGACGTCACACCACCGGGAGGACTACTGCGGGAAACAAAGTTTGTTTACAAACATACTGATTTGTTGGTTGGCCTTCGCAGAAAACAAAAGATGTTGTGCTCTCATTGACTTGCACGTAAGTATAAAAAATATTAGTTTCATTTCATGGTTAAGGTACTCATACGCATAAGATCGATGTTTACCTGAAAAAGCGGCCAATTCCAAACAAATAAAAAAATTTCTTTACATACATCTCGTACGGGACACGTGAAGCCAAACGCCTTTATGGAGGTCATGTTCGTTTGCGGTATCCATGGAGATGGAACTGTATCCCACACTAGACTGAAGTTCCGCCTCATTTCCAAGTCGTCCATTACGACTGCCGTACAATTTGTGCGCCCTACAAATTGCCGGAATATTTCTTTTATGCATCAACAAGGCTTAGCGATTTATTGCCAACATTGTATTAAAACGACGCTGTTCAGCAACCACTGTTTGTGTTATTTTTATAATTACTAGCATAAAAAATACCAGTTTTTTCCTGACTTTAAATAGTAAAAAATAAATATATTTATCTGAGTTGTACACATCGCTAAAGCCTAAGAATTAAATATCTGCGCCTTACTGAGCGACAAATGTAAGTAACTCTCAGACAGAATGTTTGACAGAAAATAAATATAACAGGTACTGCTTCAACTGATATTCGTTAAAAATAATAACATTGTTCCAGTCATACGGCAGAAACTACAAGACACTTTGGAAAATTTAAAACGATCACGAAATACCTTAACCTGATTGTTCACATGTTGCTTTTAACCTCTGCAAGTACCGTACCCTGACGGTCTCGAAAACGGAAAAAAAAAAAAAAAAAATTCAATAATTAAATATTGTTACTTACACAACATATCGTTTTCCCACCAAAATACATTCTACATAATTATATTTCTCAGCTGTTTTCTATTGTAGTATTTTTGTTGGAGCATGGAAACGTACAGACAGTTAGATGTATAGTGACATATTATACAATTGGTTTAGTTTGTTTATTTAATAGTAACCAGTGAATGCACATACAATGCATGCTGCAAGTTGAAACAATTAATTCTACTGTGTATATTAATGTTCTTATATAAAGAAGTAGATAGCATTATATTTCCATACTGAAATTTAAAATATTGCATAATATAAAACATTTAAAATTTACAAATATATTTTGTAGCTGAAGGCCAACATACAGAGGTTCTGAAAATGAACGTGAAACAAAATATTCTATACATGTCTATGTATTGACCAGTGATTGGAAAATAATTGAAATTTTAGAAGGACTATTTATTTTAAAATGAAGAATGAGCTAAGAATACAGGAACCTCACTAGAAACAATATGCTAATTTAACAACATAAAGAAATTTTTTTATCTAAACGATATAAGTATAAGGTAATGGTAAAACAGTTATATAATAAAGAATGAAATTAACTAAAGTTTTCAGAGGTGGTTTAATATGAGATCCAATATGAAGTTCGAATTTTTAAGGTCGTGAGATAACATACAGCATAATTCTAACAAAACAAACTATTGACAAGTGTTATTGGTCTTACCTAATTTATTTCAACTGGGAAGTGCCAGTTAGGTATGATATGTATGCTGATTAACTGACAAGTGAATTATAGGGTTGTGATTCAACAGCTATTGCCACTGGCGTCCTGGGCGTACTTTCCGCTGATCTTGGCGTGGCTGGTGATCCACTTGGAGCCGGACTTGATGTGCACATTGTTGAGAGTTGCCTCGACGGGGTTCGAGTCACTGATGCCATCGAAGGTGAATGTGCCAGCAGTGAGGACCTTCACATTGTTAAATGTGATGCCCTTGAAGGTCGGGATTTTGTTTCCGCCGGCACTGCTGTACTCAGTGTCCAAGACGATGGGGTTCTTCACATTGTGAATGCAGACATCGGTGTAGGTGACTCCTGTGACCAGACCACCCCGAGACTTGTCGCTCTTGATCCTCAGACCGTTCGTCGTGCCTTCCAAGGTCAGGGAGGTCACCGTCACGTCGCTGACACCTTCGTTGACCTCGCTGCCGATGGACATGCCGTGGCCGACTCCGAACGTGTTGTTCAGGATGGAGACGTGCTTGGTCGGTGCGTTGCCCGCCTTGATGGCCACGTTGTCGTCTCCCGTGGCAATGTTGCAGTTCGCGATGGTGATGTTCTGCGAGCCCATGGGGTCGATGCCGTCCGTGTTACGGGCATCTCCTGGGGTGTTGATGGTCACTCCCCATGCAGTGAAGCCGTTGGTGCTCTTGCTCACGACATGGAAGTTGGGCGAGTTCTTCAGTGTGATCAAGTAGAGCGTGATGTCGCTGCACTTCTCGATCTGGATAAGTCTTGGCGCGTTCTGCTTATTCTTCTTGGTCTGAGCTTCCCGGGCCAGCTGCCACCAGCTCTGGCTCTTGCCCGACATCGTCTGGCCTCCCTGGCCGTCGATGGTGCCCTTGCCGTAGATGCCAGATCCTGTGGCTCCTTTGATGGTGATGAACGCCTTGCATCCCTTCCCGTTGTTGTCTAGTGTTCCACAAGTGTTCTTACCTCCGTCGAAGTCTTTCGGGTTTGTGCTGGCCTTAAGCGTCGCCCCGCTGTCCACCCACAGACCCACACCTGAAGGGATGGTCAGTGGTCCAGAGAGGAAGGTGCCTGATGCTAAACGGACGGCCTTGCCCTTACCACAGGAGTTGAGAGCCTTCTGGATGGCAGAAGTCGCGTCCTTGCCAGAACCTGACAATGAAGTGCACGCTGCAGGAATCTTGGGTTCCTTCACATTCCTCAGGTCCTTGGCCACTGCCACCTGCAGTACGGCCAGAGAGAGTACAATCGCCAGGAAACTCTTCATGGTTCTTGTCTCGTCCTTGAAATGATTTGCAGAATACTCCTGCCAATTCTTCTTACCAGCGCAGAGAACTCCTAAAGTATCCTGTGAACCAATAACAATATTCATCAGAGTCACTTGCTGAAGATATATTTTAATCATATAACACATAGCAATATTAGTTGACTATTTGATAAGCCAATTTAGAAAGTTTATGCCTGCAAAGATCGCCGACCAAGTATAATGCCACAGAGTCAAAAGTAAAAAAAAAGTTTAAAATATATAGCCTACAAACCAAATTTTAAAACAGAATTATTCATGAGGAGGAATGGAAAATAAAACACTCAAATGTAGTATCACAAATGTCTGTAATTTCTTATATCAGTATCATAACACTAGGTTGTATCTTACTTAAACATTTTTGTTTAAAATGTGGATGTAGTAAAATCATATTCAGTAAAGTTTACAAAAAATGGAAAGACAGTGATTGATGTAAATGTAGCTCCATATGATTTAAACCGGCAATTGTTAATACCTTTCGACCTAGAGAAGTTGTATTTCGAAGTAGAAATAGAGACACAGTCGATTCTGCAAATTAAAGCCAGATAGATGAAAGTATAGAATTAAGAGGTAGTAGTGTAAGGAGATATCAGACTAGTCGTTAAAAGCTATTACACTGAGGTGTAAGGGAGACACCAAGAACCCACTTTTGTCAAGTTGTTTCTTTTCCCAATATGGGAGGTGTCGTGTGTACTGTAATTAACTTTGGTATTATGACTACATAAGCATTGTATCACTACACATCTCAATACCCTGACAACTATGATTAAGTAAAAATTATAATTTCAAGAAACACTTGAAATTGCATATATATATATATATATATATATATATATATATATATATATATATATATATATATATATATATATATATATATATATATATATATATATGTATGTATGTGTGTGTGTGTGTGTGTGTTGGTGTGTGTGTGTGTGTGTGCAATTTTTGTTCATGCACTATTACTTTTTTTTCTCAACTACGGATTACGTCGGAAAGTGATAATTGTAAAGGTGACATTTTCCCTCCTAATATAAATTATCATGCAGATCCTTAACCTTGCTTCAGCCAGGACTCCCGGGTAAGCAGCGCCATTCAGCTATATTTATTTGTTACAAATTTGTTAGCTTTGTTATCTTTTACTGTAACCTATCGGAATCAAATGTGTACTTTTCTCTGATGATGATTTTGGAAACAGTACATATTAAGCCAAGTCGACTTCAGAAAATGCACAACTCTGTGGTTTCCATCTTCTGCACGCCTAAAACATTAAAAGAGTTGTTGGACAAATTGAAAGCAAAGGTTCTATTGAAACAAATGGACGGGGTCGAATCCTCCTCAAGTGGTTTTACAGAACGTAAACGGATGCTACGTACTAGACAAATTTGCAACGAATATTCAACTACATTCTCACGACTTCCTTGTGTACTTCTCAGTGGACGAACATGAGAATATAATCTATGTGAATTGTGAAAATATGTTTACATGTTTTTACGGGAACTGAAAAATGTTGTCCGATTACCCTTCAGAAATTTAATTACTTGTGCGACAGTACATTTTGTAGACTTTTTTTAAAACTATTTAAGCAAGAAAACGTGGAATTTTTTTACCATACAGTCTCAACGATCTCCTTAGAGGGTATTTTTTTCTATTGTTGGAATTCGTTCAATGAGACATAAGGACTATCAAACAATTTTTTTTCAAGAGCTTTAGTTTCCCATTTTTAAGTCATAATTTAACGATGACGTTTGGTTCAAACTATGCGTATATTTGCAGGACATCAGAGGAATACTGAGTTGGTTTCTGATCTGTTCCGTGTCCTTCTATAAATTTTCTTCTGCCCTAATTTTAAAACTTTATATGTTTCTAGATCTACACCACATGGAATAAACAGTGTTATAATCATAAGAATAAAAATATTATATGCTGAAAACTAATAATCATATATATGTGTGAGTTTTCAACTAATCCTATTTTTGTACATAATCGGGCTTTCTAACACTATTTTTCCCCTATGGTTATCATGGTTAATGTATCGAAAGTACTAAACAATATAAAAATATTGTTTTATTCAAAAGTCTCCGAATTCTGGCTAGAATATAAATTTTATCTCGATTTTCAAGGCTGATATTACCTTAGATTTTATGTATGCTATACGTTGCGATATATAGTAACTGACATTTTCCACACGAATTCAGTTCTCAAAAGAATTCATATGAGTTTCCAAACAGCCGGTATACCTGGTTTATGAATTATAATCTAAATCTAAAAACATAAAATACTAAAATGTAGGTAAGCCTTTCAAAAGGTTTGCGGAAACTTTAACAGGCCAGCATAAATCAGTTCTTCGAAATAAGATTATGTGCCACAGTATTCAAACGAGTACCTTCATCTATAATAATCCTCTTAATACTATTTCGCAAAACATCAAATGTATTGGAAGTAAATATGTACTGAATACACATCAGCAAGATAAAATTCCAATACTGTATATATGCCGGAGCTGAAAGATGCATAGTAATAATAATTTTATTAGTAATAATAAATTATTTAATATAGTTAAGTTAAAATTATGCGACTTTGTCTCAAAACTACAAAAATGTAACAGTTTATTATTTTTATGTAGGCCTACAAAAATAATTAAAATATAATACATTTAAAAAACACAAAACAAAGTTAAATCTGTGATAACGAAATAACGCAGTTCGTAAACATTCCAAACATAATAGTCTTCACGCTCTCACCACATATGCACAAGTGAAGAAGGAAAGATAATTTGTATGGCCTGCGGTAATTGTTGATTATATAAATTTCAGCAATACATTTACAAATTTAGGAAGTATCCTAATAGAAAATATTTTGTTTGTGGTAAATATATTCCGCAGTCAAACTGATCTAACAACAAAGAAGCGGGTGTACAAATTAGCCGTAAGAAACCTAAGGTATTAATTAACGGTTTAAATAAGAGGATATATTCTGGAGTAGAGATATTTTCGCCGCCGATGTTGCTTCAGTGCTTCGAAAGGTATTAAATTTGCACACGGTTTTGTTTACTGGTTTATGAACAACCACGACAGCTTGATAGGGTAAGTAGTAATACAGTCACTAGTCAATACAAATTGAATGCATTGGTTACGAAGAGTGTTGTGTTATAGTCGCTGTGAATAACTCTATTATAAGGTGCAAGATGACACACTATTGATTCCGTACACGTTTATGTGACGCATTTGTAAGGTTGGTACTACTACCGCCATTCAATAATATTATTGTATTTCCGAATTATTTGCAAGTTACATATTTGTAGACAACAGCCAGTCCTTATTTATTTTTTATTTTTGATCATTTTCTCGTGCTTACTTGTTTGTGTTACTGCGAATTTTCAAGGACTTAATATATGTCTTATCAAATAAAAGTGAAACTTGGCGTAACTTAACCTCGCATGAATCTAAACCCTGATTTTAAAATCAGTTTAAATGTTTGTGTTTCACTAGACATTTTTCACTGTAAAACTGGGATATTAGGAACATACGGCTAAACAAGAGTAAAATTAGAAACAAACTTCTAGTTTAAACATCTTCCTTGCATATATTTATGTTACAATTAAACTACTCTCTGTAAACTGTTTTAATTAACTTGTCTAAAACACGGCTTCTTAATCATGGTTTAAATTTAAAATTTGGCTCTATAATTGTCTTTCTATTAGCCAGTTTTACGTTAAGTTATGTGTTTATCTAACCCAAATGTTTATTTTACAAGCGTTATATTTTATTAGATCTTTGAAAGATTTTTGCAATAGGGATGTATTTTTTTTGTTGCTTTTTTATATTCTTTGTATTTTTATGTTTTTGTGGGTTAATCTGCGACTTGGAAACATTAGCAAGCATTGGCGTATATCCATGAATACTCATCTTGTGTTATATTTTAGTGCAAGAACATTTTAACTGACAGAATATTTAAAGTAGTAAGTTGACGTTACAAACGAATTATATATATATCTTTACACAATATTTTAAACAAAATATGAATGTTTGTATTATTAGGATAATTATACGAGAATAATATTTTGCGTTCAATATTTTAGAAGTTTAAAGCTAAAATTAAACTATTATATTTTTGAACACAAAAGTAATTTGAGTTTAACTTTTTCAAACCTCAATTTTAAGGGGATGAATGCCTGCTACGTAACTTGATTTAAAAGTTATGATACCGTGGACATTTAATTTATCAACACATTTTAAGTTAAAGAATGTGTATTTTAACGTTTAAAATTTATATTTTTTTATTTAAGCTGTCTTATACATATTTTTACGGAAACTACAAAAAAATAAACAAGTTCAGAACTTAATGTGGTTCTTTCTTATCGTAATTAAGAAACTAGATACTAGTAATACATGTATGCAGATGTATGAAATAATGTATTATATAATTTTTCGGTGGAGTTGCATTATAACAATAAAATAAGTACCCATAAAATAATTTGGTCACAAAATAATAAGTTTCGTCACAAAACATGGTTTCACTACACACGGTAAGAAAATTATTTATTTTTACGAAAAAAATCCGTTGGAAACTAAGTGTCCAAAAAAAATATTTTCCTAAATTTAAAAAAACTATTGTAAACTATACAGGAGATGTTTGTTAATTAACAAATGTTTTTGTATGTTTACAAATAATAGTTTTACATTTACAAATAAATTTTGTTACTTTTACAACAATTGTTTAAAGTGTCACAAAAAGTTTTTTGGCAACCAGTTTTCAAGAAATTTGTTTGTAAAATTATAAAGTATTTTGTAATATGTAACCGGCCGTCGAATGTTATTTTGTTCAACACCAGACACTCTGCTCATAAAAACATATCTCACCGGAACCTACAGGTATTCGGTAAATTTAGACCACTTTAATGAGCTGCAGCATTATTGTTGTAGTGCCTAGACTGATAAATGTTTTGACATTACTATACAAGTATTTACCTGTTAGAGTAAGATTTTACTATCGTGTTCGCTACTACTGGTATGTCAAATCAGCAAAGTACCTCAAGTCATTAATTGAAGGTTTTATTTTCGTTCATTTACTCACTGGTTTTGTTTGATATGTCTAAAACACGTGTTCTGTAGAGAGCGTTCTAAAGCGCGCGTGAGCTTCTGAAATCCTCACAACTCACCAACGTTATTTGGAATCGTGCCGGACGATGCCGCTGGTCGGCGGGTTTTCTCGGGGATCTCCCGTTTCCCCCGCCCTTTCATTCCGGCGCTGCTCCATACTCATATCATGTCACCCTCCACCAGTGTTAAAGACCTCGATGTTGAACGCTGACCAAAATATCTCACTCACCAACATTATTTACTACCTTTTTGGCTACCCTTTTTTTGTCCCTAGACCCCTATTTGCTTCTTCCCCCACCCCTCCACCAAAAATTATTTTTACAGAAACCTTCACGGGCGAATGCACAACAACTCGCCAAAGTTTTTTTTCTCGTTAGATTTTTTGGAGTACCCTGGTTTCCCATTCTCCCGACGTTTTTTTAGAAACCATTGCAGGCACACGCACAACACATTAAAGTTAAATCATAATCTGATTATTATCAAAGGGGCGAATAGAAAAAAAAAAAAAAAACAAAAGACAAACATTCATTCTATGTATTATGTTGCAGTTAATGTTTTCACTTGTAACATTCACAGTAATTTGTTTAGAAAAGTAAACAACTGCACAAGCTTGTCTTACCAGGCGAACATGAGCAGTGAGGAGGTCGATAACAAGCAAATAATAGACACGAGGACAACAATAGCTGTTAAGTTCGTTAACTGAATCGTAACCTGGGCCTACTTCGGTTCCTGCGAGGGGACATTCCCCAACTTAAAAAGTTGGTTTTCATGCCGTATAGTAAAGGAATGTTCAAACTTTAAGTGGATGTATATATTTAATGTTTTGACTCACTCGGTTCCAGTTATATTTTTCTATACTAATACCATGACGTGTTGGCTAGGCAGACTCTCCCCTCAAGGCCAAAGTAAGTTCGATTAACGATGTTAATTTTGCTAACCTAACTAGACAAATTATCTAATGTCTTAAATATTTTATATTTTTATATATGTTTTGCTATAGAGGATTTCACATAAGGATGAATTCGCAGACTTTTAAATATTGACGCCCGACCAAAGTAAAAAAAATAAAAGCCATTTTAATGACGATTTGCGTCATTATCTGCTGTCAAATTACTAGGCGGACATGAGCTATACAGATGAAGTGGAACGGGAAGTTATAAAAATAAATACGTAGTACTGTATTTAGTAATGGAAGTACATATTAACATTGTACTTAACAGTAAGTGTTCAATAACATGTATTCGTAACAGGCAATATCGGAGAACAAAAACAAGGATTAGTGTTCTTGAGAAATACTGATTTTCCCTAATGTAACAACCATCAAATCGCAAACTCTTCTACTGAGTTATGTGGAGCAGGTGGTAAAGAGGTTGAAGTCGCATTCCGGAGGCCCCATGTTTTGATTTCGGACCCCAGTCATCCCAATTCCGATTTTACGTGCTTTCCTATCATCGCTGAAATGGTTCTTTTATAAAGTTCACGGCCAATTCCTCTCCCAGATCATGTTATTGTGTTAAGTTGTACGTTGCTGTCGACAAGACGTAAAGTCCGCTACCTCACCTTAAACATGGCTGTCACCTACCTTAGCATGACGTCATGGATACCAGAGCCAGCTTAGCTGGAACAAGAACATACCAGTGACCCAGGTATATATATACCAACCACCCAGCCTGAAGACGAACAAACAAGTTGACTGCTCAGTCATATCACTACGACTATCTCCTCGGGCGAGTGGAAATTTCCACTGCGCTGCTTTCTCACCAAACACTGCTATACCGGTACGACCATAATCTTGAAAATATAAAGGCCGGTCCACACGCAACGTTTTGCACACAGTTCTGACTGCGCAGGCAAAACTGTGCAGATAAAAGGCTGCAGTTAAACTGTGTCCACGCTACAACGTTTTCAGCACAGTTTTATCCCATCACTTGCGAGAAGTCCGCCATAGAGGAAGTGCTCTTGTGGTCATTATTTGCAATTTGTAGAGCAAAAGAAAGACAAATGAAACGTCACAAGAACACTCGACGATCACGTTGGTCCAGGCAGTGGCTGCTTAAAATAAAAAAAAAGTTTTCACACGTGAAGTCACTTCGTAAATTGCGTCGTGGGCCTGAGGACAGGCAAAATTACCTACGAATGGACGTTGAAACATACAATTTGTTATTGCAATTAGTAACGCCGGTGATCGTGAATCAGAGCACCTGTATGAGAAAAGCAATTTCACCGCGTGAGATACTTGCCGCAACATTGAGATTCTTAGCAACCGGCAGAAGTTACAAGGACATGGCATTTACAAGTATTATATCGAAGCAAGCACTGAGTGTAAATTATCCCAGAAACTTGTAAAGCAATTTACAAGGTATTCAGAATATATTATTTCAAAGTAAGCAAATCGAAGTAATTTATTTGTTCTATTAGCAACATTGAACAAACAGATGTAAGATAACAAATAAACACTTTTATGTAGTTACGATAAATAGAGCTAAGTTATTAAAATTAGAACTCGTTAATAAATCAATGTATGAAACTGTAATGTAAACTATTACCTTTAAGTCTGTAAAATAGCGCATTACCAGAGTTCTAGTATTTGTTCTGGCTATCGCATATGTTTGGAAGTCGTTCACGAGTGTGTGCTGCTGTTGACCAGTTTGCTGTTCCATATTCTGTGAATTTTTCTGTTATGCAAGTAGAGGTGGAATATTTTGATTTTCTATGTGTTGTGTTGAGGTGTTCTGTTGCTGAGAGAGTTGGAGGTGGGATGTTTTGCTGCTGTGCGGGTTGGGGTGGATGCCATTCATAACGACCACTAAGCACGCCGAAATTATTTTGGACCTGACTCACATTTGAAACTCCAGAGTATCTACTTAATGATTCCATTTCGGCCTTAAATAATACATCGTTGATCATTTTTGTGCAAACGTGTTATGTTGAGCTGTGAGCGCTCGAAGTTTGTTGGCGACATGTTTGCCGAATGTATCACAACAGTCATCTTCCTTAAATATTTTAATTTTTTCCCTACCAACGCCATAACCTCACCTGTCTTTTCGAAATCTGGACTTTTTTCCCTCTCTAAAGCTGATTCATGTGCGTGACCTGAAGTCGGTGTTCCTGATGTATCGTGTGTACGAGTACATAGAGATGTTTAAATGCCGTCTGCTTCAATGCCACTTCCATCTATGTTGTCTTCAGCACAAAACAGATGCATAATGATCAACTAATTTGCGTTTGGAAATATCTTAATGTTATATGATTATTACATATTATTATTTGTTGTAGTTCCCGAAAACTGAAAAGGACTGGTTGCAAATAGCAGTTGAATTCGAAAGGAAGTGGCAGTTTCCTTACTGCTTAGGCGCCATAGATGGCAAGTACATCGGGATTGCGCCACCGAAGGGAAGTGAATCGTAATTTATTAACTACAAGAAAATAGTGTGGTTCTTTTGGCTATAGCAAAAGCCAACTGCGAGTTTGTGTATTGTGATATGGGTACAAACGGCAGAGTCTCTGATGGCGGAGTCATTGACAATACAAAGTTTTATGAGAAACTCGTGATCAATGACCTGATATTTTCTGTTGGACATGAATAAAGTAAATGTGAGACGCAGAAGTTTTATGTTAACCACTACCCAAGAGTGCCTTTGTACTATGTAATCTTTGTCTTTTGTATAGCAGTGTTGTTGACGAGACGATGAGCGAGTGAGTGTTGGTGTTGATATTAAATGGGAAAGGACGGAATAAAACAGTGGTGAATGAAAATTATCTGTGATATTTGAAAGAACTGCGCAATGGGAGTTTATGACTAGATTCAGTTTCTTGGACGTACTCCATTGCAAAATTGAACGACTGTCAAAGAAAAACTAAACAAATAAAAGAAACCATAAAATAAGCAGAGTATGCTTAGTCAGCAAGATACAAACACAACATGAAATTCCAAGATGGAATCGGGTCAAATAAAAAACAAGGAACAAACAGATAATAAATTAAATTAATATAAATAAAATAAAAACCAAATAACATGCGACACAACGATGAGACGAAACGACAAACACGGTAGATATCAGACACGAACAGAAAAATAACAAAAGAACACAACAAGTAAACGAGACAAAATGCAACAGATATCAGACATATACAGACAAGACAAATGACAATATGAAGAGACGAAACAAAACACAGAAGTTTTCCAGACAGACAGTGTTACGACGTTTCGGGAACTGA
>PNEQ01041082.1:78808-108071 GCA_003012365.1 Medauroidea extradentata
CGCGCAGCATAGATTGACTCTGATTGGTTGTGATGGGTTGAGTGTGTGTTTTTGTTTTGTGCTGTAAAGTTGTTTCTCTCTTAATCAATGGGATCCACATATTTTTTAATTCAATACTCTGTTGACTGAAAATATTGCTATTGCTAATAATAAAGGCTGATTCTTTGATTTTTCTTTTAATTTTGTCAGTTTCCTGTGTGAGTGGTTTCGAGTCTTCCCAAAGAATTTTGTGGCTATTTTCCCATGCATGTTCGGCCAA
This sequence comes from Medauroidea extradentata, assembly GCA_003012365.1. Taxonomy (NCBI): domain Eukaryota; kingdom Metazoa; phylum Arthropoda; class Insecta; order Phasmatodea; family Phasmatidae; genus Medauroidea; species Medauroidea extradentata. Next base: position 79,068 of record PNEQ01041082.1, read on the forward strand.
TCTAGATTTTTGGGTTTCGCCTTTCTTGCAGTTGTTTTTATGTTCTTTGATGCGTGTTAAAAGAGTTCTGCCAGTTTCTCCAATGTACGTATGACTACATTCGCAGGGTATCTGATATACACAGTTGTGAGTTTGTAGTTATTCAGTGGCTGGTTTTACCCTGGTGACCATACTTTTGATAGTGGATTTTGATCGGATTGCTGTTCGAAGTCCGTATTTATTTCCCAGGCGTCTTATTTTTTCTGAAGGGCCTCTAACATACGGAATAACTAGGGTTCCTGCTGGTTTTTTGGTTTCTGTGGGCTTAAGTGTTCTGTTAGGTTTCATGTGCTGTTTGATGGTGTTTGCCGGGTAACCATTGGCTGTAAGTTCTATTTTTATTTGGTTGTGTTCTATCAGTACAGATTTCTTGTTGGAACAAATAATCTCAGCTCGGTTAGCTAGTGTGCGAATTATGCTAGTTTTTGTACTTTTAGGGTGGTTGGAAGCAAAATGTAGGTATTGGCCTGTATGTGTAGGTTTCCTGTATACTTTAGCTTCCAGACTGCTGTTTTCCCTGCTAACTAGTACGTCCAAAAAAGAAATGCTGCCATTGGTTTCTGTTTCATATGTAAACTTGATTGATGGCCTCAATGAGTTTAGGAAGTTCACAAATTCCTCCAGGGTTTCAGGTCCATGTTGCCAGATAGTGAAAGTGTCGTCTTCGTAGCGAAGCCAGATATTAGGAGGGGTATTGCTTTTGTTAAGTACTTCCTACTCAAAATTCTCCATGAATATGTTCGCCATGAATTGTGAAAGTGAAGAGCCCATTGCCATGCCGTCTGTTTGTTTGTAGACACAGTCATTAAACTGGAAATATGTCGTGGTGACACAAAGGGTAATCATTTCCATGATGGATGGAATTGGTATTGTTGTTCTGTCCTTTAGAGTTGGGTCAGCTTCCAACTTGGCCTTGACAATATTGAGAGTTTCAGCCAAAGGTACATTGGTGAAAAGGCTTTGGACATCAAAACTCACTAGGACATCAGTGTTTTCTATTTTCAAAGTTTTGGCTATGGATATGAAATGACTAGAGTCTTTGACAAAAGTTGGTGTCTGGCCTGCGAGGGGTTCAACAATTTTCAGGAGATATTTTGATAGTTTTTCGCATGGTGCATTGCAGCAGCTGATGATCGGGCGCAGGGGCATGTCGGGCTTATGGATTTTTGGAAAACCATATATGTGGGGTGATATACTGCTGTGTGGCGTCAGTTCCGATCTTGTTTTATCTGGAAGGTGGCTTTGATGTTTTTTCAAAGTTTGATACACTTTTCGCTCGATGCTGGCAGTGGGGTCTTTTTTAAGATGTGTGTATTGTTCAGTGGTGATCAGGTCTGTGATTTTTTTGTCATAGTCTGATTTATCTAGTACCACAGTAGCATGTACCCTTGTCTGCCGGAAGGATTACAATGTCAGGGTCGGATTTCAGAGTTTTGATGGCTTTGAGTTCATCGGAAGAGATATTTGGTTTTGGTGAGCCAGCTGAGGTAATCGCTGTGCGCACAGTCCAGCGAAATTCGTCTTGTTTAGCTGCAAGGAGTTTGTATATTGCACTTTCGACGGATGAAACTATGTCAAGGACAGGAATTATGTCGTGGAGCAATGCAGAAATTGAGGCCTTTTTGCAAAACACTTTCCTCGCAGTTGGACAAGTTTCTTGAGGATGCATTAATGACTGTGTTAATACTTTTTGGCGCGGAGTGGGTTTTTGTGTTCTCGGTACTGGTAAGTTTGGAAAATTTATCTTTTGGTATTTCTTTGCACCTAACAGATTTTTCTGGACAAGATTCGTGATTGACTGATACATGCAATTAAAATCTTTTGTACTGATGATGGACTGTATTTCAAGCTGTATTGCAGATATTTCATTGTTTAGTTTGGATTTTTGACAGTGATAGGCAGAAATTCTTTCTTTCAGCAGCTTTTGGCTGGCCTTAAGGCTATTTTTTGAGCCTGTTTGCTGTTCACAGGAGATTTGACAGTAAGACCCTTCGGAACTACACCCTCACTGCGTCATTTACAAAGAAAAGTCAAATTGTTGGAACAATGAGATAGATCAATCATTTTCTTTTCCAGTTTCCTCAGAGAAATATTCATACCAGGTTCATACCGGGCATTGATATGATCTTTGAAAGAACTGTGCAATGGGAGTTCATGACTAGATTCAATTTCTTGGACGTACTCCATTGCAAAATTGAACGACTGTCAAAGAAAAACTAAACAAATAAAATAAACCATAAAATAAGCAGAGTATGCTTAGTCAGCAAGATACAAACACAACATGAAATTCCAAGATGGAATCGGGTCAAATAAAAAACAAGGAACAAACAGATAATAAATGAAATTAATAACAAAAAAAATAAAAACCAAATAACATGCGACACAACGATGAGACGACACAACAAACACGGTAGATATCAGACACGAACAGAAAAATAACAAAAGAACACAACAAGTAGACGAGACAAAATACGAACATATTCATGCAGAATTTGGAGCAGGAAGTACTTAACAAAAGCAATACCCCTCCTAAAATCTGGCTTCGTTATGTAGCCGAAACTTTCACTATCTGGCAACATGGACCTGAAACCCTGGAGGAATTTGTGAACTTCCTAAACTCATTGAGGCCATCAATCAAGTTTACTTATGAAACAGAAACCAATTGCAGCATCCTTTTTTGGACGTACTAGTTAGCAGGGAAAACAGCAGTCTGGAAACTAAAGTATACAGGAAACCTACACATACAGGCCAATACCTACATTTTGCTTCCAACCACCCTAAAAGCACAAAAACTGGCATAATTCGCACACTAGCTAACCGAGCTGAGATTATTTGTTCCAACAAGAAATCTGTACTGATAAAACACAACCAAATAAAAACATAACTCACAGCCAATGGTTACCCGGCAAACACCATCAAACAGCATATGAAACCTAACAGAACTCTTAAGCCCACAGAAACCAAAAAACCAGCAGGAACCCTAGTTATTCCGTATGTTAGAGGCCCTTCAGAAAAAATAAGACGCCTGGGAAATAAATACGGACTTCGAACAGCAATCCGATCAAAATCCACTATCAAAAGTATGGTCACCAGGGTAAAACCAGCCACTGAAGAACTACAAACTCACAACTGTGTATATCAGATACCCTGCGAATGTGGACATATGTAAATTGGAGAAACTGGCAGAGCTCTTTCAACACGTATCAAAGAACATAAAAACAATTGCAAGAAAGGCGAAACCCAAAACTCTAGACTGGCCGAACATGCATGGGAAAATAGCCACAAAATTCTTTGGGAAGACTCGAAACCACTTACACACGAAACTGACAAAATTAAAAGAAAAATCAAAGAATCAGCCTTTATTATTAGCAATAGCAATATTTTCTGTCAACAGAGTATTGAATTAAAAAATATGTGGATCCCATTGATTAAGAGAGAAACAACTTTACAGCACAAAACAAAAACACACACTCAACCCATCACAACCAATCAGAGTCAATCTATGCTGCGCGACCAATCAGGAGACAGCTCGTCTCCCATTGGCTGAGCAAGATAAGTGGGCTTACCCTATATAAACCCATGGTTTTTCCAGTCTCCTCATCAGTCGCACTCGTGTTCATGAACCCTGTGTGTCTACCTGATGACGGGAACAGATTTCAGTTCCCGAAACGTCGTAACACTGTCTGTCTGGAAAACTTCTGTGTTTTGTTTCGTCTCAACATGTTGTCGTTTGTCTTGTCTGTATATGTCTGATATCTGTTGCATTTTGTCTCGTTTACTTGTTGTGTTCTTTTGTTATTTTTCTGTTCGTGTCTGATATCTACCGTGTTTGTCGTTTCGTCTCATCGTTGTGTCGCATGTTATTTGGTTTTTATTTTATTTGTTATTAATTTCATTTATTATCTGTTTGTTCCTTGTTTTTTATTTGACACGATTCCATCTTGTAATTTCATTTTGTGTTTGTATCTTGCTGACTAAGCATACTCTGCTTATTTTATGGTTTCTTTTATTTGTTTAGTTATTATTTGACAGTCGTTCAATTTTGCAATGGAGTACGTCCAAGAAACTGAATCTAATCAAAATTATCTGTGTGGATGTACTTTATACCCATAACAACAGGTTATGGGCCCAGGACGTTAGGTATCGGTCACAGAAGATATTGCCGAGTTGTGATTCTCGCGCGCACATAAAAAATAATCCACAAAGATGGCGGACAATGATGATGCAGTATACCAAAGCAACATTCCGAGGTTGAATTAAAAAAAATAATTTTACTTGGAGACTAAGAGCAAAGGCGGAATTAATCCAATCAAACTGCTGGATTGCGATCGAACCTGGTTTCGTGGCACCACTCAACGCTGCCCAAGAGAGAATAAACAGAAAATGCGCTCTCGTTTCTATACAAATACGTGTCGCACACATACTTCAATAACATCGCAGAATGCTTACACGCGAGTGAAGCTTGGATAATTCTGTCCGACATCCATACAAAGGTTAGTTTCCTTCAGGGACTGCGATCGCTTAAGATTTTGTTCCTGATATCCAAGGGCGAGGGGGAAAACTCCACGAATATGTTGCTCACGTCCAGAACCAATATCAAAAGGTGAAGTCAGCTGGTTGGAACTACACAGACAAGCAGATCGCTGGCCTTATCCTGCTTGGCCTGCCATGGGACAGACATTGCTCGCTGGTTGAGGAATTAGGAAAGGAGGCAAACCTTAGCATCAGAGCAGTCAAGGCCAGTCTTCTAGAAGAAGGAAACGAGAACCGTGATGAGAATAAGTCCCATGCCTCTGCAGCCAAGGCTAATGGCTTACCGAGGCAGCAGTCAGCGCTCAAGGGGCGGTAAAAGAGGAAGAAAACAGCATTCAGAGAACACAGCAACAAATGAGAAGACAAAAACCACCAGTAAGGCAACAGTACCACCTGTATCGAAAATGGAAAGCTTACAAGAAAGAAAATGCCAGGGATATTAGGTAATCTCCTAAATAATAATTCGTGTGGTGTTAAACTTGTGGATTGATGAGTCGTAGTGTTATGGACAAAAGTTGCATAGTTAATCTATTCATCCCAATCGACTTGATTTGTGGCTATGAAATGTCTCAAAAATTCTGCGAGGCAACGGTGCCATCTCTCTAAAGTACCATTCAAATATGGGTGGTAAGCACTCGTTTTGATTTTGGAAATCTTTAACATTTTACATACTCTCCTAAATAGTTCGCTCGTGAAATTACTTCCTTGGTTAGTTAGTACGACTTGAGGTATACCAAATTTTAATATTATTTCATTTACAAAAGCTCGAGCCACATATTCAGCTGATTGGTCTTAGCGTGATACAGCTACTGTACATTTAGATAACAAATCCTGAAATGTCAACAAATATTTATGTTTATTTTCTGTTTCAACTAGTGGTCCCACAATGTCTAGAGCACATTTTCCCCATACTATATCGGATGTGCCCGTTATTTCATTTGGCATTTTTATGTAAGGTCTCGTTAACGTGTTCCTTTGACATGAACCACATTTCCTAACATAAGATTCTTTGTCTGTCTTCATTCCGGCTATTCCTTGATGGCCCCCTACAGGTGAATTATGAAACTCCTTAATAATCACCTGTTTCCTCTCTGTGGTCAACTCACTTATAGTTATCTCAGTGTTTTCCTCCCCTGAGGTAGAGTTATTCTTTGTCGGGACCTCTGTCATTTTTACCTCGCAAAGTCTACTTAACGCATCAGCATGCATTATGGTTTTACCTGCCCTGTGTCCTATTTCATATGAATACTCTTCTAGTGTTGTCCACCATTTTAAAAGACTGGAACTTGGAGCTTTGGCATTAAATATATATTGTAGAGTTTTGTGGTCAGTTATTACAGTGAAGTGACGACCTAAGACATAAGGTCTAAAGTGATTTACGGCGCACACTATTGCTAGCATCTCGCGCTCGGTAGTCGAGTAATAGTCTCGGCCTTGTTCAGAGTGCGTCTAACATACGTAACTGGCTTATCCTTTCCAACTTCCCCTTGTGACAAAATAGCTACTCCTATAGCTAGTTGGCTAGAATCTGTCGTCACGATGAACTGTTTATTGAAGTCTGGATATTATAATATTGGTTCGGATGTCAGGATGTCTTTTAAGGTATTAAAGGCTCTTCTCTTCAAGTAAAAGAAACATCTGTTTTTACAAGATTGTAAAGTGGTTTTGCAATTTTACTGAAATTCGGTATAAACCTCCGATAATATGAGGCTAACCGCAAAACATTTTGATGTCCTTAGCTTTCATTGGCCTAGGATGCCTTCATTATCTTCAACTCTTATACATCAGCAGTCAAGATTTATTAGAGAACCACTACATTTTGACACGGCTAAAACTCACTTTTGCACTGAGTCAAATGTTCATACATACAAAGTATTAGATAAATATCCAGATTCGAACAAATATGGAAGTGGGCATTCCACCCGTTTCTGCTTTAAGGCTGACAAAAGTTATATTATTGAACCTGATGAATGGGAAGTGGTAAGCACTGGTTATTACTGTATTCCCGCCATGGACGAGTATGTTGACCTTTTAATATGTCCAATCTTACAAGTTTGCAATACACATCTCATTGCACGAGAAAGAATAATACGACCTACAGAAGTCTATGTTTAATATCTATCTACTTTTAGTTCGAATTTTAAAGAATAATTTATTATATAACTATTTGCAAAACCCTTTAATAAATTAACATGAATCTTATTTATTGTGTGCTGGTGTATTAAGTAAACAATTTTAAAATACAGATCAACATTTTAGCTTACCGTAAATTTTAAATTTAAGGTACAAGTTATTTAGTATTTAATTGAGCTACTTACTATATACTATTATTGTTTAAAAAACATTCCTCTCTTTCCCTGGTACTTAATAAAGTACCCTAAATAATATAAAAGTTACTTATAATGCAGACTATTATTTTAAACCACTTTAACACCCTTAAAAACATTATGTATGTGACATGCCATGGAAACATTCTCGTAAACCTTCTTGTGTATGGGACATGCGATGAATAACGACAAGTTCTAAGACAGCGAATGATGATCCTTCGTGAAATATGCATTGTAAATCCTCGCAAGAACTCTTACATTTGTCCGAGTAGGAACCACAATTTTACGTACGAATGGATGTTAATGAATACGTACTTCAGAAGACCAAGAAAAACAAGAAATTACCAGGATAACAGATAAGCCTAATTTCTTCAAAGGGGGTGCAAATTAACCCTGAAAGTAAAACTATTTACATAATCTAGGAATATTAAATGATAATATTGATTTATAAATATGATACACTATACATACTAAAAATAAGTCAGCTTGCTGAGTAATATGCGAGTAACCAGTTTAATAAAGGAGGATAAAATTTTCTGCAATGTCTTCCTTTCATAAATATAAATCAAAATAGCAGTCGTTTTCAGTATAATACAAATGGATGAACGAAATATACAAAAGTGAAATCCGTTTTGTATGCATGGTAAATACGAGCGAGAAGTTCCTCTCTTGTGTCCACCCTTCGCGTGTAGACTTCGCTTTTAAGCCAATCCCACACACAGTAATCCAATGGGGTGAGATCAGGTGACCTCGGTGGCTAAGCAATGACTCCATAGTGACCGATTCAATGCCCACGATACGTTTCGCTGAGGTACTGTGTCACTGGCCGTGCAGAATGTGCAGGAGCTCCGCCTTACTGAAAGTACATACGAGCTCTTGTTGCCAAACGGATATCCTCCAAGTATTCTGGTAACACGTTTTGAAGAAAATCAAGATACCGTACTCCATTAAGACGATTATCTAATTATAATTACTGGACCGATGAGTTGGTAATCAATAATACCGCACCACACGTTAATTTAGAAACGTCGTTGAAAATTCCTTTCTACAGTAGGGTGTAGACTTTCGTTTGCCCATACGTGAGAGTTGCGTGTGTTGTTGATTCCGTTGCGGGTAAATGTTGACTCATCAGTGAACAGAATACGTGGAATCAATCGACAATTGGCAAGGCATATGTTTATCAGAAACAATTTGTTCAGAATCACCAGTACTATCACCCCTCAAAGCATGTACCTTTCCTCCCGACTCACCCTGTAAATAAATAAATATGTACATATATATTTTTATATGTATACATACCAACTCTCCTTATGCGGCTTCGCCCACGTGTACTATAGAAAAGAGTTACTAACTTTTAATTACGTATTTATTGATTGTGTTACTATATTCTCTGTATCTTTAAAACAACAAATACGAACAGCTTTATCCAGTCCACTACGCTGAGCGTAATTTATTTCTCTATAAAATAGCTGCTCCGCTGCGGCTTTGCCCGCGAGAAATTATGTAATGTAAACAGTAACTCTGGATAAAATATATGATGAAGGCATTTAATAGCTAGCGTACTCAATAAGAGTGAACTATAAATTGTCTTAGCTCAGTGTAAAAAGCGCGCGCAATATGCTCGTATGTCATAGTAATTCCCATCGCATAGCCTTGCACGGTATACGAACCCGTAACCTCATCCCTCCCACACCACAAACCTTATTCATTACCTGAGTAAATGCTTAAAGGCAGCCCGTAATAATTCTTTCGTATGTACAGGCATACAGTCCAAAGAGGTTTTATTTATGAGTAGGTTAGCAAAAAGAAACAACTGTTGAATTATTTCTCCATGGTAATTCTCTTTTTTTTTTTCGGGAGACTGTAACAATTTACTGTTTTCACATCCTTAATTTTTGAATTTCATAAAATCCTGAATTCGATCTGTAGATATTTACATGAGCTTCATTCTTATAAAAAAATTATCTCGGTATCTCAACGGGTATAAGCGGTACAAACGATTATTTGAAAATCCATTAAATTTTTTTAACAACTTTCAAGGATGAATTTCGTAAAATCCTGAAATTTCTTTTTTTATATGTACGTAAGATTTATTTTAAATTAAAAACCATTTCAATATATCCACTGGTTTAGGAGATATGTGGGATTAATTAAAAACGCGTTTTATTTTTTAAGAGCTTTCAAGGACGAATTTCGAAGAATTCTAAAATTTCTTTTTAGATATTTACTTAAGCATCTTTTTAAAGAAAAAATCAGGTCACTATCTGAAATGGTTTAGGAGAAATCACGAATTAATGAAAAACACAGTTTACGGCTTTTCACCCCCTTAATTATCGAATTTCGAAATATCCATTCTCAGCGGGTGCCTACGGGGCAAAGGGAAGCTTCCCTCAAAGTTGCATGGCTCTAGGTCCAGCGATTTAGGCTGTACATTGATGAGTGTGTGAGTGAGTGAGGGTGTGAGTGAGTGAGGGGTGTGAATGAGTGAGGGTGTGAATGAGTGAGGGGTGTGAATGAGTGAGTGAGTGAATGAGTGAGGGTGTGAGTGAGTGAGGGTGTGAGTGAGTGAGGGGTGTGAATGAGTGAGTGAGTGAATGAGTGAGGGGTGTGAATGAGTGAGGGTGTGAGTGAGTGAGGGTGTGAATGAGTGAGGGTGTGAGTGAGTGAGGGTGAGACTGAGTGAGGGTGTGAGTGAGGGTGTGAGTGAGTGAGGGTGTCAGTCAGGACTCTTCATTTTATATATGTTACACATATGTGTGTGTGTGTATATATATATATATGAGTGTGTGTATATGTATAAATTAGCTGAATATAGACATTCCTGAAAACCAGTAGCGTAACAGGCAACGCTAAGGTTTGTTTTTCGGCCTGAAAATTTATTATCTTGGGTGATACAAGTTGTGGTATACTCGCTTAAGTGATTATATAGTAATGTGCAGTGGAGATAAATTAGAAGCATTTGTGAATTGCTTAGAAGTGTCAATTTATCATTGTTTGTCAGTGTCATTTCAAAACTTACAAATTGTATATTTTCAATTTGTGACAGAAAGTATGTTGCAAACACAGTTCAGTGTGCAGTGATACAGCGGACATTCCTTATATCCTATGTTTACTAAGTCTCACTGATCACACCACATTTCAACATTCAAACTATTTGAAGTTCACATAGTGATACGACACAATTTACCAGATAAAGCAGGAAAATCAGAACGCCACATTTTCGTACAATTGACATGTACGTTTAATAGAAATTTTAATGTCACCTTGGTGCAAACAAAGAACCTGTTATCGGTAGTGTAAAGTTCGAGTGACTCCCGCAAAAGTGGCACTTGACTTTGCTTTATAACATCTTGCACTTGCAAAATGTGATACTGTTAGCTAATGAACCACAGCAGAATTACTAGTGTAAGTATTAGTATTTGTTTGTTTTTTTTTTTTTTAAATAAATTTAATTACGGAGCAGAATTCACGTGCCAAACTCCAGGACGGTATTGCTTCTGTAAAATAAGGTGGGGTTGTATTTGATCAACACAATTGTGTGGCGAATATTAAGGGATCTACACGACGTTAATATCAACATTTTGAAATACAATTTTTTTTTAATTTTAGAAATTATAAGAGATGGAGCCACCAAAATTGGCATAGAGCTTTAAGAATCGGATCAAATTAATCTGTGAAAATGTGGTTGACGCAACGTTTCCCGTTACTACCTATGTAGGGGTTACTCAACCTATTTGTGAAAGTAACTTATACATATTAAGCGGTAGTAAAATGTTCGTTCAACATTATTGCTTATCGCGCAAAAGTGAAGGGGAATATAACCCTTGTGTTAATTCACTCCGGTAAACCGTTTTCGAGAAAATGCGAATCAAAATACGAACGCGCATTGTAACTGGAAATCTGTCAATTACGCAATTTGTGATATGAGTATATATTGGCCTCTATAATAACCGAATTTCAAAACTACTTGCGTTATCATTTGCAAATAATTGTGCTATCTGATAATCTCTGCGCGAGAGATTTACGGCTGTTCAAATTATTTATAAATCAACATATCAAGGTATTTTTGAAATTCTGTCATTATAGAGGCGTAGATACTATCAAATAACAAATTATAATAATGAGGAGTTTTCCATTTTTATAGATTTTGTGGATTCAAGTCCTCATTTTTTAAAAAACTGTTTTTAATTTTTTGCTCTAAAGTAAAGCATAATATCACATAGCGCTGTATAAATAAACATCCGCTGATAAAATACCTACGCGGCAAAAAAATCTCATAGAATGTTGATGAATAATTCAGATTTTATTAAAGATTGCGTATTCCGGTCGTCCGCTCCACATTATACATTTCATATCCCTGAAGCAACCATATCTCTAGTCTACATGAACACAAACCTAACAGTCATATACTTAAAACAAACAATAACGTACATAAAAAATATAGCCTGGTTACACATGATTACAAATGGGGCGCTTAGCACAAATAAATTTGCTGTCACGTTCCATTTGATGACAAATAGGTTTCCCCATTACATGAATTTACAAAAAAAAAAAATTTCCACTGTCAAGGCTTAAGGTAAGTAAGAAAGTAGGTAAACTTAAAAGCAATAATCGCCTTGCAAAATTAATGATCCTGTAGCGTGCCATGCGCATATATTTTTTTGCGTGAAGTTGCTAAACTTGTTTCAATGTATTTACCTTCTGTAATGGAAAACACTTAAACACATGTTTGTGTATATGTTTAAAAACACCACCTAGCCTATGGTATAAACATAACATGGGGCCCCTCAAAGTTGTTTGATTGCGTTTTCTATAACTGTTGTATAAAAATATTATCCTGATTTATATAAATAAATATGTCATGTTTACTGCTTGAAACCTATGAAAAGAAACTAATACTTAGGAAATGAACTGCGCGTCAAATTAGGGTTCCGTGATAAAATACAGTCTCATGCAAGCTTCTGGCAAGCTTGCATTTCGCTTGAATATGACTTACATGCAAGCTTGCTGCAAGTATTCATTGAGTGTATTTGAGCATGCTTTAACTTTATTTTCGTGTATGTTTGTATGTATCCCAGAACGTTACAAAGTCATATCTATTCATAAGCTATAGTTTTACAAAAACAATTACGATAGTCTTACAACACACAGTAAACATTACATTTTTAACAACACTGCTATTTGGAAATTCGGAAACATCAACACATAAGAAACGAAGTTCAATCTCTAATAAACCAATCATACACCATCCAGCAGCATGTGTTAGTCTCTGCCCAGCAGTTGAATGTTCGTAGGTACGAATCCCGGCAGTGCTAGAAAACGTTTAGGTAGTTGGGTAGAGAAGTAGAGCAGGTCTATTCTGGTCGTATTTAACCTCCGAAACCTAAATACATTTCCCCACACAGATTATTTTTTCTCTAACCTCTACATTTTGCTACAATAATCACTCATTCCTTGGAACTAACTAAAAACTTTGTCGGTGCATGGACACTGAATTTAAGCGAGCTCAAAAACCCAATTTACAGTGAGCACAATGGCCAAACAGTTTTGTTAACATAAAAATTAAATTGAAAACATTGAAGACGAGTATTAATATTGCTGTCATAACTAAATGATATGGACCATAAAAGTAAATAAAAATGTTTACGATGCAAAATTTTACATTATTTAATAGATGCCTTAAGGGTCTTCTGAATCAAATCTGCCATTGCTGTTTTGTGAGTTTTCAAGCGTTCAGGAGAAATCATTTTATTATGAAACCTAACATTGGAAATTCATAATAAAGTAATTTTTGAATAACTCACATAATTAACTGTGTTTATGACAAAATGTTGTTGCATTTAAAATTTTTCAAATTAAGTTATTCGCTGTTTAATTCGACAAAGAATTTTTTGTGTTAATTGTTCAAAGAAAATTATGTTCATACAGTCATGCCCATTGCGATTAGGAACATTTTAATGTATAGGAACCCTATAGTCGTCACTGAACATTTTGAGGGAAAACGTTTCTATTATGCGAATTCATGCCCAGCATGCAGAGAGTCGCTGTGCGCGGCGACAAGCCGATGCAGAAGGCGTGACCTTGGCTAGTGCGTGGGAACGAAATGGGAAGATATACGGGGAGGTGTGCTATGAAGGTAGGGAAAGGCAGGGAAGGACGCGCACACCAGTTATCTCCTCGATTACACAGCCGTGCTGGGTCACGCTGATTCATTCTCATGTGTCAGTCGATCTTGTTAGTGCTAAAGAATTTTCGTTATGGATGTATGCTACAGGAAAGGGCATAAACAAAGACTACTAATTTCTGCACAAGAAAAGAAAAGGAACTCAGTTCTTGGAATACCGAACAAAATAATTATTGTACTACTGTAACGGTTTGTTTATTACGAATCAGGCAAGCTTGGTAATATAAGTGGTTTATATTTTACATAAATATATTACGTGAGTGCTGATTAACGTCCTACGCCAACTAAGCTAAAGTTCTACTGAGCCACTTCTGTGTATTAAGAAATTAATATTTTCATAATATATAACTTTTTCAAGCAATGATAGTTATCTGCGTTGAAACTGATCGTATAACTTTTAAACGTTAAACTACTAGAGTAATTGTAGAGTGGAAATTCTGAACGATCTAAGTGCCAAAATAACCGAATTTTGTTAATTTCATCAAAATGAACTAAATGTCAGTGTCTATATTTTGCTGTATGAGCTAAATCCCTAAATTTGGCTTAATAGTTTTTACATTCATTGAAAGATTGCATAATCTTTTTCCCTTCTACTCGAAAGCATATTTTTGGCACTTAGATCATTTAGAATTTCCACTCTACAATTATTATTTCGATATATTTTCTCTGCTGTATTTTATTCAGGAAATGGCCGCGTTTACTGGAAACAACAGAAAATCGTGTGCCACGTTGCCAGCAAGGTTAATTCTATGAGACAAAATGTTCGCGCGCGAGAAGTGGCCAGCTATGCCAGCGCCACATATTAACATTTGTATTTGGTTTCCCAACCTAATAAAAATATCCTTAAATGTAATGCAACGCGCAGCATATTCCAACATAACGTACTGTACTGTTGTGGACATACGCTATTCCAATGTTATGTCGTCTTCGAATTCTGGTATGAGACTAAGAAAAATACAAACTATAAGCGAAAATAAAATTATAAACATCCTAGTTTGGCTGGAGTCAACGCATCCATAAACCAAAACCCCAGAACATGAAATATGTCATAAGCAATTAGTCAACAACAAATAACGAAAAATAAAATAAACATTCAAAAATAAATGTCGAAAGACGAACCAAATAATCTGTAAAACTCAGGACACCACAATTACGACAGCGCGGACAATAGTAGGATGAAGACAGCAATGGACACACGACAGAATAACAACGACGACATCACAGACAACAGACTAGACGACACAACGACGAAGACTAAAAATAACACAGTGGCTTTCTTAATAAGGAAAGAATGCTTCGTCACTATCGCAGTAAGATTGTCCATTGCCAGTACATTCCCACGATAATGTTAACCTTCGACTGAGGTTATCAAATATCGTGAAAATGCGCCATTTGATAGGCGAGATAAGAGCCAAGATCAAATTTCAAGATAAGCTGGCCCAAAAACAACTTTCACTTGTCGACAGGCCAGAATTTCTAAGATGAGCGGCATAGCTCCAGCCTACTTCGATCTACAATATCAGAAATAAAAAATTCCTGTACTCATTGAGTTTTACCGAGAAACTTATCATTTTCACTTCAGTGTGCTGGCTCTGAAGTCAGCTTGCCGCAAGCTAGTTGACTTGTGATGGCAGCTTGCATCAAGCTTATTTCAAGCTTGCATTGCTGTCTTGCCTTTCAGTGCAAGTTTAGACTAAAGTTATTTTAGTGACCACCAGAGAAATTTCTGCAAACTATTTGGTTTAATATTTCATTATTGTTCCAAGCTTCCTGACTTATGCGACAGATTCCTAGAAACAAATATTTATTGTGGTGTCGTGAGTACTAAACATGTTGTTAAATTTAAATGTCTACCATAGAGAATGTAGTGTACACAACAAAACTCGCATGTACGCAACTACGCATATGCTCTATGCTCTGTAGCTTAGGTGTGAAATACAGACAAAGAGCATTATTAAACTACGACGTACAAGTTAAAAATAAGTTGAGTTTGGGTACAAACCCACCACAAATAAAGGGATGAGATGCAAATAACAATTTCTTAACGACAATTTGCACGCACACTTACCTAAAATTATTGCTGCAGAAATAAATTTGTGAAAATGGAATTTCTTTGCTCGTGTTTAGTGGAAATATATATTCAAACAGTACGTTATATTTTCAAATATATAACATTTTTCCATCCAATAAAATTTTTCTAGAAATATTATGCAGATTTAAGTTATCTACATAGTTAATTCATTTAAATGTAAGTACTTTCAACATTGTTTCCCTCTCATATTTCCTCCAGGGTTGCAAGTTAGATGTGTGTGTGTGTATATATATATGTGAGAGGGAGAGGGGGAGAGAGAGGAGAGGAGAGGTAGGTTCTTTTTTTCTGGCCAAATAAATTACTGAATTTGAAAAAAAAAAAACAATATATGTAATATTTTTTTGAGAAACATAACACTGGAACAATCTTGCCAGAATGAGCAGTTGGAGCAAAATAATGTACATGCAAGGCATTATTGTCAAGAAATCTTTGCATAATAAGAAAATTCACGCAGTAAGGCAAATTTATTATACAAAGCTTTAAAATTCTTATGAAAATTTTGTTATGATTCTATCTCGTAAGGCTTTTACTTTTATTCCATCACTTCCTCTTCGTATTTTATCCGTTCCACTAGCCCGTATTATCCATCCCTCATACACACCATTATTCTTACCTTCTTACTTCCTAGTCTCTTCTTAAGATTATAATATTTTTATGTTGTAAATTTTAGTTTATTTCTTTCGATTTGTTTCCGACGCAATCTGTTATCTTCCTACGACTCTCGTAACTGAGAATAGTACGAAAGAATATATTGTTGCTATTTCATTTTATTACAGTATTACAACATTTCAGGACATTTACCATGTCTGCCCAATAGCTATGAGGGTACATACAAAACAGAATAAATGTAAATATAGTTTTTTTTACTTAAAACAAGAAGTTACCAGCAAAACTGGTAATACTACTTTACTTAAGGCCATGCCCGGTAGTTTTTTTCACGTTGGTGCAAAAAACTCAAAAAGTTTTCAACCAAATGGGTTGAAAAAAATTGAGAGCGTGTGAAGTCATACTATGCACAATTATATGTAGGCTTTTAAAAAAAAATGAGTCGTTTGCCAGTAAAAAAAAAAAAATATTTTGTGCCATTTTGGCTCATTTTCATGCTAAAATATGTGATATTTTGGGTGCAAGAATCTAAAAATCCATTGTGTTCATTGCAACGGAAAAATTCAGATAGAAACTTTGATGTATTAGTGACAAAATAATGTAGCGATTTTGTGATAGAGATATTAGTTCATTTTGGAAAAAATTATTTTAGAAATCACTGCAAAACTACCAGGCATGGCTTTAAGGGGAGTGCCAATTAACCGTAAATGTAAAAAACGTTTACATACATCTAAAAATAGAAAAATAAAATATGTTTCCTTGTTCTCTTGCCATATTCTAGAATTGTGAAGCTACAACAATTAAAACTACCGGTAAATATATCTAACACAGCATGACCAAATTACAGTTAAATCGCGCCACCTTTACTTACTAAGAAGAAGCGTACCGAGTTTGATGAAATTCTGCAAACTAGATATTCAGATAACTCGTGAAATAAAAAAAAATGTAAACTGCTACCGTTTCAATAATATGAGCACGGCCTTAACTGAAGAAACGAGCTTCAAGCTAACATTCTAATTTCTCTGTGAGTACAGAGATGAGTGAAACTCTGAAAAACTGTTCTTTCGATATATTGTGCACTCGTAATATGTTCTAATAGCCGAAATTTAGATAATACGAACAGAGCATGAGCAAAAGCATAATAGCAATGTCAACTTCCAATTACCGAGCATTAATTAGCAAAAAAAGTACCACTATCCCGTGAGTACAAATATGTTCAAGCGGCATCTATTTTGAAAATACGAACTCGGCAGTAACAAAAAACATAAAATTCAAATAAATTCGATTTTAACGAATTTTTGAAAAATACTCCTTCTGATATTTAATGTGTCTTGAAATATTTAAAAATAACTGCCAGTTTGAAACTATGAATACTAAAGAACAAAATACGTTAAAGTCGAGGCTGCTTACTAAGAATTAGGGTATGCGCCAAGTTTCAATAAATTCGGAAAAAAGAACGAAAAGTTCTATATACATATATTTTTATAAATACATAAACATGGTCGTTATTGGAAATATGCATATAACATAAACTAAATACAGAAAAGTCAAGTCATCTTATTAAGTTATGTGTGTATAACAAGCTTAATCAAATTCGGAAATCCTCAGATTTTATGCTAAAACACAAAAAGAATTGAACGCGTTTGGAAAATGAACGGCAAACGCAAAAATCAAGTCAATTTAACAAGGGCTCATATATGTACCAAACATTTTTGAGAAAAAATACTCACATGTCATACTATGCTTAAATTATAAAAATGGTCACAATTATTAATATATAGGAAAAAAAATTTAACGAAATTCCAAATTGTAAATTTAGCTACTGAATAATGTACGCTTACAGAGTTTGATGAAATTCGGAAGAAAATATTTCCTTAGATGTGTCACATTATTCTAAAAATACGAAATGGAAACAGTTTTGAAAACATCGATCCAGGACGATCGAAATATACAAATGACAACTCAGCTTACTAAGTAGTTTACGTGTACATAATTAAACGAAAATCTGAAACATACTTCTTTAATTATGTCATATCATACTAGAAATAAAAAATGGCTGCCATTTTGAAAATATGATAACAGGATTAATGAAATACACAAAAATCAAATCAACTTTGTATGTAGTATATACCCGTCTGATGGAATTCGGAAAAAAATTATCATTCCTGCATTTGTTATTCCAAAAATATAAACATGGTCATAGTTTTTAAAATATGAACGTATCATATATATATATATATATATATATATATATATATATATATATATATATATATATACATTGTTTTTTATGAAAGTCGGAATTATATTTTCTGAGATATGGTATATTTAGTTAAAATTTAAAATATGGCCGCCATTTCGAAACTATATAGGCTACAAGGCACGAAATAAATACATAAATGCAAAGACACCTTACTAGGTTCTATATGTTAATAATTAGATGAAATTATAAAATACTGTCCCTTAGTTATATACCATGAACGAAAAATTTAACAATGATCGCAGTTTTGAGAATACTGATACGACATTAACGAAGTAGGCTACACAAAAGTCAAGTCAGTATACTGAGAGCTATATGTGTTCCAAGTTTCATGAAGTTCGGTCCGATGATTCAAAAGTTTTTAAGTGGAGACGCATACTCAAACATATACGCACAGGCACACAGACAAGAAGGTGATCCCGTAAGTCTACTGTATACTTCGGAAAGTAGGCTAATAATAAACACGAAAAATTGCAATAGTTATGCCAGGCAATGACAAAAATACTAATAATAAAAGTCAACCTATACATATAAAATGTAGAACAACACAGTGTGTATGCAACAAAACAAACATAGAAGTGGTGCGTGATTTAAAATAATAATATAAATACTCCACCAGCATTGATCTAAAAAACCACAAGTGTTTGGATAATAAATTTTTACTTTATGACAAAATTATGACAGTGTAACCAAGCTAAAGTAGTCGAGTCGCGTAATCCCTCAGTTATACAAAATTATAAACAAGAGAAATAAAAAAGTAGAAGCCTATATATGAAGTTGTCAACAAATGTATAAAATGCATTCATTTCCGAAATGAAAATATAGTTGGTGTATTAAGAAAAACGAAACCAAGAAATAGACAAACATACATATAACAAAAGAAGATATGAAAATGGCGCAAAAGAGGACTTGGTGCTGCTGCGAACACGTTTCAAGGTCATACGTGGGCACAAAAGATTTCAGTAAAATAAGAAATACACCATATTGATTCAACTCTTTACGTGCAAATATGTAGATCTGCTTCATGGTATGTTATTGGATGGTTTAAACTCCCAAGCCTCTTGATGTTATATCAGCAAATATCAAAATTTGTAACCCCGTAGTAACATTATTAATATTGGCCCTGTCAACTGAGAGACGTCTTTACATAAAGTCACACTGCCAATAACAATGAAAAAAGCTGCACTAAAACAAGTTGGCCCAAAAACTTTCCACAAAAATAAAATAAAAAGAATACTTCATCATAACTCGTACAGCTCTGAATCCATATAGAGCTACTTTCGCTACTGCTTGAGTAATGAATACTGTGATTACATTATTCACCTACATTTGTCTGTATCAGACGCCAATACTTACTGTGATATATGAGTTATGATGTATACATTAATTGTTATCTTTTATAAATTACAAAAATAAACATACCCATAAAAAGAACACACATAATTAATACCTATACTTTATTCCTTTATGTGCTTTGTTTGACTCAGCACACTAGCTTGCAATGATGTACATTCATACAAATTGTGTTTAGTTCATAATACACTCTCGCTGGAATAACCATCCATTGATCACATTACATTATGTCTGAAAATGGCTTTGTCAATTTCTGAGGATTCAATAAGCTGCTTGTATAAATATGTTATGACATAGAAATTGTATATTGTAAAGTGTTCATATTTAGACTGTAGTAGCAAATTGATGAAAATGAAGATCAAATAATGTTTTAATGAATTTTTGTTTGCCCACAGGATCCCATTGAAGAGAAAAGCGTAAGTTTGTGTTCACTCTATTGACGTGACAACATTCATAACAAGGGTACTACTAATCGACTCACCATGCAGAGCTCTTTGGTGATCGTATTGTCTCTGGCCATACTGCAGTTCGCAGTGGCCAAAGATTTGAGGTCAGTTACAGAGCCCAAGATTCCTGCTGCCTGTAGCTCTCTGACAGGAACAGGCAAGGAAGAGACTGAGGTGATTCAAAAGGCACTAAGCTCTTGTGCCAAGGGCAAAGCCCTCCACTTGGCATCAGGCACCTTCATCTCTGGACCTCTGACTATTCCCTCAGGTGTGGGTCTGTGGGTAGACAGCGGGGCGACGCTCAAGGCCAGCACAAACCCCAAGGACTACGACGAAGGTAAAAACACCTGCGGGACACTCGACGGCAGCGGCAGCGGATGTAAAGCATTCATCACCATCAAGGGCGCCAAGGGGACTGGGATCTATGGCAAGGGCACCATTGACGGCCAGGGAGGACAGACGATACAAGGCAAAGGTGTGAGTTGGTGGGAGCTCGCACACGAGGCACAGGTCAAGAACAAGAAGCAGAACTGCCCGCGCCTCATACAGATAGATGGCTCCCAGGACATCACGCTCTACTTGATCACGCTGAAGAACTCGCCCAACTTCCATGTCTCCAGCAAGAACACTAATGGCTTCACTGCATGGGGAGTTACCATCAACACCCCAGGGACCGCCCGTAACACAGACGGTATCGACCCGGCGAGCTCGCAGAATGTGACCATCGCCCACAGCAGCATCGCCACGGGAGACGACAACGTAGCCATCAAGGCTGGAGATGGCCCGACCAAGTACGTCTCCATTCTGAACAACAAGTTTGGAGTCGGTCATGGCATGTCCATCGGCAGCGAGGTCAACGGTGGCGTAAGCGACGTTACGGTGACCTCTCTGACCTTGGAAGGCACGACGAACGGTCTGAGGATCAAGAGCGACAAGTCTCGTGGTGGTCTGGTCACAGGAGTCACCTACACCGATGTCTGCATGCACAATGTGAAGAACCCCATCGTCCTGGACACTCAGTACAGCAGCTCAGGTGGCAGCCACATCCCAACCTTCAAGGGCATCACCTTCAACAATGTAAAGGTCCTCACCGCTGGTACGTTCACATTCGATGGTATTAGTGACTCCAACCCCGTCGAGGCAACACTCAACAATGTGCACATCAAGTCTGGTTCCAAGTGGGTTGCCACCCACGCCAAGATCACTGGCAAGTACGCCCAGGACGCCAGTGGCAGTAGTTGTTAAACATATGTCACTCATACCATCTTCGTCCGTAAAACAGAGAGAATGTAAAGTAACTATTCCAGTACTGGCTTGTACCTATTCAGTCATGACTGCTGAATCACAATTAACTGATAAAATTAAAAGTACGGAATAAACGGTGAAACTCTACTACACAAAATGTTTTATTGTATGTGTTTAAATATTTAAATGAAATTACTTTTTAAATAATAAATACGATTTATACAGTTCCCTTTTAAATTAATTTTTTCTGAAAATTGTTGGAATGCTAACTAAAAAAAGTTGTTATGAATTGATCACTTCATATGTTTTATAACCTATCCAATGTACATTTTAATATTGTTGTAGTCTTTTTCGTTAGTAGTATGATTTGGCCGGTTCTGGCACAGGAGCCGGTGTGAGGAGCCCGACCGAGTGAGGAGCCCCCCGCCATGTTGTGACGTCACAGCCCCGGCTGACATGTTGGATGATATTGACCTTTAACCGTGACCTTGACCTTGAGTGTCATATTACCAAAATTTTCCAAAATTTCGAAAAATTCAAAAAAATGAAAAATTTCAAAAAAAATTTTAAATATTTCAAAATTTCAAAAAATTCCGAAAAATGTCGAAAAAATATTACCTCCATCTTGTTTCCGCACGTCATCTTGTTTTTGGCCGCCATCTTGGTATTTCTTCCGAAATTTTTTTGATTTCGCATCCCATTAAAACTCCGCATGTATTTAATAAATAAAATTTTTAATAAAATTCTTTTGAATAAAAAACTTTCATAAAAAACTATTTAATAAAAAACTTTTTATATAAAAATTATTCAATTGAATCAACTACCGACACGTCTTACCCGGACGAGCTCCATCGACACACTGACGTCCCCCACCACTTTTTACATGTATATATTAACTAATACCCCCCTCCCCCTTCCACTATCCCGTACTTTAATTTAATTGGGCGTTAGTCACGTGATGAATTTCCCCCCTCCATCCCCTACTTTCCCCTCTCACCAACACTCGTGTTATAACCCGCTCAAACTACTACACCCCCCTCCACCCTCTTATAAACTTTACCACCCCTTTCTTATCCTTCATATTAAAATATATTTCCTTTATAATTCTCACTTCACAGCACGTCACCAGTGTCTTCACATAGCAGCTAGATGACCGTAAGTAGTAACAACCATCGATTGAGACTACGTATTGATCATTAATTTTAAAATTATCAGTTTTTTTAACATTGTAACTATAATTTCAAAAACTTTATTTGAATACCATTAATGAGTACTACTTAAACATGACTTATTACTTAGATATATTCGATCAATTCCGAATAAAATCAATCAATTATTAAAAAAAAACTTGTTGGTAAATACTTTTTTTATATCTACACTGACATTGTTTCCTACGGAACTTCATCGTCTACACTAACACTCCTACCAAATTACCTATATTTCCTTCAATTTCCGATAAAATCAATCATTCGTTTTGAAAATAACATATTTATCAGGACACTTATATCGAAGAAACAGGCGTACAATTTCATATTCATACTACTTATGGTCAACACACCACTCCTACGCCCTCGCACTTACCATCGAATACCCCCTCACATCTCTACCTTCACTCTCCAACATTCCCGTCAGAACCTGTCCGAACTGATCATTACACTCTTCTGCAGTACATATACGCGTGTATGACTTTCTCTATGCGTAGCGAGCAGTTTCATATACACGACATCTCGCAACCATGAAAATACCATCAGCCAATCTCATATCACTGGCCTGCTTCCACACCAGAACAGTTACTTCAGTTTCATACATTGCTATTTTTATTCTATCTTTACTTTTTACACAAAAAAGTATTTAAATCTTAATATTTATTCTCATTTAAACATCCAAGTTAAATAAAAAACTCTTTCTCCCCCAGACATTTCATGTTATTTACATATAATATATAATCAACTACTTGTAAATCAAACACCGCATACCTTGAATATATATTTAGACTTCACCTTAAAACTACCTTAGGCAAGCCAATGTATTGCTTGATTAAGCAACAAAAAAACCTTAGTTTAGTGTCCTCATCAACTTCATGTCGTCACAATGCAAAACTTAGGCCTCGTAACAGAAGCTTCATCCATGCTTCGTTGACCCTGTCACATATATTACCAGTTTTGACAAGGAAGTTCCATGCGCCGTCATAGTCATTGTCATGTAGGTAGTTATCACCGGTGAAGATATCGCTAACAGAGGTAAAGCTACCGTAGTGCTAGTCGAAGTTGTTCAACACGAGCTCACATCACGTCATAACTTATTCACTGATGTAGATAAAATTCTGCTTCACTGCTACAATTCCCACTAGTTACAGGAAATATCGAACACATACTGTTCTATTTTTTTTCCGAAGTGAGTTGTGGTCATAGGCAAGTTACGTCGCATATAACCTGACTCAATAATCACTTATTCATTCAATTTAATAAATATCATACAGTGGTATGTGCTTCTTCCTGTTGTGTGTCTTAATACGGTACCGGTTTAGTGTAATAGCACTCCAACAATACATTTTATTTCTTAACTCAGTGATTTTCCAACTCTTCTCAAGGTTATCGAACAGAATTTTCTTTCATACTATGATGTAATGTACGCTAGTCCTTGCTGATTTAATTTTAATATATGTTTTCAGAATACCTCAGAAAGCCAAACACATCAGTACAATTACGTTTTTATTATAAATATCTGTAAAACAGTAGATGCTTTAGGTTCTTAACTTTCAACATGTACATCGTAATCATCTCGTCATATTCCCAATTGACTGATAGACGTATTAATACACCTGAACTCGAGCCCGCACTTTTAACACCCATAAACCAAACTGTCAGTATTAATACATTTTTTCGTCTCATACCACCTATCCTACCATGTCAACATGTACTGTAAATCATGTCAAAGAATCAACAAGGGTATCTTGAAGTCGTTGACAGATATTTCGGGCTGTTTACATATGAAACAGAAGGTAATGATGGCTTTACCATTAACACATCAATCGTAGTAGGTTCAATTCTCTCCTAAGTTCATTCCATCGACAAATCTTGTTGCTTTCCAGGGAGAATTTCATGACATGTACTTATATACTATACGTGCATACAGCCTACAGCTCTAACATCAATATGCTGTACAACACTGGTTTGTATTACATTTACTTATTCCTAGTTTCCATACATCTTATCCACACGCAAATGTCTTGTATCACTGGTGTCTAGAAGGTGTTGACATAGATTCTCACAAAGTTAAACACGTAATGGTTACAATTTCCTTAAACGACGACGTATAGCTACAGAGAAGAGACCTTATCAAATACTAACCCGTATACCGTTTCTAGTGGTTGCTATTGTCCAATCTAGATATCCTAGTTTTCTCACTGGTAAATACTATGAATAATAATTTGATGTCATCCAGCGTCACGCACACATACTAATATTTTACCATTAATACATGCTTCCGGTAAGAACACGCACGAATATATTCCATCTTCACTGTAGGTAATGTTACCTCTTCACTATTGAAATATCACCTCTCCCAGACTACTGATATCCGTATACGTACTGCAGTTATTAATATAAGTTTTTTCCTTTTATCCTCTATCTAGTCCTGCATACATGTTTGTTACCAAATTTCAAGTTTTATTTTAAAGTGCATTCGTATATACTTTTCACATTTCTTTGCTAGCATAAAAAATATCATTCGTTAGATGAAGGAAAGCAACAATTTGAAGTTCGTGTCTTGACTCTGTATTTTGTCTCGTAATGCAAACCAAGATACCAATATTTTTTCTCATCTTAAATTACGTCTACGTTTTACTTTCTGAAAATACATCTCGCCTCTTACCGAAGGACGTATCTGTAGAAGGTTACGGTACAGCCAGTAGCATGTAACACTCTTCGTAGGGTAAGGTTCCAGTAGTTAAGAATTATTATCATTCAAGATGGAAGATCTCGTCCAGTATAGTCAATAATTTTTCATCATCAACAGACATCATATACGATGCGTAACATGTATTTAAAATACATTATACTAATAAGCGAGAGTAAAAGTGAATACGCGTAAAGCTAAAGGTGTTTCTTCATTCGCTTTTGTACATAGTATGTAAATTTGAAACCAAATACATTATTTCATATATTTAAGAGTTTTTTTCATGTGTATTTCAGTTCTAATATGTCTTTATTTCCTTTCATGTTCCTATCTCACAGTCAGACTAAAACCTAATCATTCTTCCAGTGCTAAAGACTTTGATGTTGGTCGCTAACTAAATTCTCTCTTTACTCTGACCATTCTTAACGATTCCATATGTAAAAATTATATAAACCTACTTACATTAACCAACAATGTATTACTAATATACAGTACAGATATTTCTACTTTGCTCGTCTTAACCATACACGACCCCTCCTTTCTACCCTACATATAGTAGTCAGGCAAAAACATAACTTTCATGAAACTAATTACAGTACAACAAAAAACGTAAGATGAGTCTTCAGTATTTTTTTTATTTAAACGTAACTATGAATCATTTTTTACCTTGCACATTAATATCAGAGACCGTCATATTTATATCCACCATGAATTACAAAAGTGCTTCCAAAATGCGATTTTTTTATGTAATTTAGTTTGTCTAGGTAAAAAATTGCGAAAAAAGTAATATTTTTAAAAGAGGCTTATACGCATATTCGATTATTTTCAATAACATCACATTTTTTAAAATTAAATCAGATCGAGCAAATTAAAATACATTTACTTTAATCGCGTGGAGACTCCTGGAAGCGTGTGTGCTAGAGAGACAGAGAGAAAGACAGAGACAGAGACCGATCACACTACACTTACCGCCTGTAAGGTGTCTGGTAGGCTTAGGAAGGAAGGGGGGCCGGCGGCCGTGAACGTGTCGACTCGAGTCACTCACACAGCTCAGCCCAGCTACAGTATATATCTGTAGTGGAGAATAATAAAACATATAACTTTGTGACTTTACAAGTCTATATTTTGCAAATGGCTCTCGGATTTGAAAAACGTATACACAGTAGAATTTCTATTTAAATTCTGAACAAGTAGCGTGCATTTTTTTTCTGATGCGTCCACGGAGATTCGAACCAATATCCCTCTTGGTAAAAATCATGTTTAATATAGTGTAAAAAATTAAGCTTATCATGGATCATGGTCGAGCACATACGATAAACTAGTGAAAGCTTTCTAACAGTCCCATATGTTGAGTTCAGTCTTTTACCAACACTAGAAATCCAAACTTATCCTTCTAGCTAACATGTCTTCAGATTCAATAAAAGTCTCGTCTGTGTTAAAATGATCGTCGCACACCTAGACCACTGATACGAAACTTTAATATTCCATACAGCATAAGACATTTTTTCCTGCGATGACTTTTCTAAATCACAAGTTCAACACTTTTGTTTTTAACTTACCTACTACTATACCTAGCTCCTTAACCCACCATCACTTGTAATATTCGTTTACCTACTAAATTATCAAAATAGGTCAAAGCTACACTCAGCTTATCATTTTAGATTTGTAGGCATCAAAACAACCATACATCTAAATACATTTTATCATCCATACATAACAAACACTTCAGTATTATATCAGCATTCATTAACTAACCGAGGCTGGTCACATAGTAAACTATTCATTACTTTACGTTAAGTAAATATCACCACATATTTACAATGTTAAATCAGATAACCATACCACATGAATATATAAACAGCACCTTTCAATTTTATAACTTTACACAAACAAAAGCCGTTCCTCTTATACAAAATATCAATGGCTGGCACATTCTACATACGCAATAATCTCCAGTGCATTCATGTCAGTCAAATCATAGCATTTAATAATTATTCGCTAAACTTTTTTAAGTCGTACAAACCTACATTTCGTTCTCATACATCAAACAAAACCCAATTTTCATCCAGACAAACGCACATTCATTACTTACTTGTACTACACCAGACATATTACTCAGTCAGGCAATACACACAAACCACACTTTTCAATCATATAACCAAACAAAACCAAAAGCCCTCCCTCTTATACCAAATATCAATAGCTGACACATGCTACATACGGTATTATCTGCCGTACATTCATATCAGTCAAAACATACCCGATAATAATTATTCGCTAAACTTTTTTTTATTAAATCTAACATTTTTTCGTAAATATACTAGTATATACGGCATACCTTACCTAGAGCAACAATACAGAGATAATATTTTCCAACAATAATATATTCTGACCTATATCCGCACGATCATACAGACTTGTATTATACACACACAAACTCACGTGCAGAGCGAGTTCATACACGAATATAACCTCACACATGTACTTACCCAGCAGAGCAAGTTCATACTCGATCATATCTACGCACACACACTACGCTTCAAAAGAGCAAGTTATCACATGATCACGCACATTCACACACACACACTCAAATCAGTGTATGTTCGTACTTGACATAAACTCTATGCGCGCACCCATGTCACGTTACAAGTAATAAATAAATACCATTCCAGCAATGAAAAACGCCACTGTCACTATCTAATCCAAATTACTAACACAGGCATGTAGTTCTACTAAACCACACTGAATGTACACATTTCTAATCAGAAAAGTTAATTACAACCCTTTATACTATCATATCTCTTTACCTTATTCCATTGACAGCTACCATACAATTAAGTTAGTGCTAGTTCTTAATTCATAAAATCTCTCACTCATATTGCACCGTACATACAGCGTTCCAGTCCACGCAACAATTGTGATTTTCAGATAATTCTTTACTTAATTCAATCTTCTTCACAGAATAGGCATAAACCAAGCTCAAATATTTTTGAAATTTTAACTTACAACAAGACTTCATATGTTTATTTGAGTCGTTATTTTCGAGAGCGAGCCTGTAGCTTCCTAAAGAACTACATCTTGCCAGATGGTCTCATATACGGTGCTCTATTACAAAAGTTATCTGCACCATTTCATTTCATATCTATGTAGATTTCATAACTATGCATATTTGATTAATTTCCAGCACTCTCACATCAAGATAATGTAACCTAAAATAAACTTTATGTTCATCTATCATTTACATTTAAGCGAAAAAATATTTTACGTACACTCATTGTACATGTACGCTTAATACTTATCACTGGCATGTCATGGAAAACTCTTCTGTCATAAGAACCAACTTCAAGACCAAGGAGGAGAAGAAGAAGAAGAAGAATAAAATAAAATCAGTTAGTCACCACTTCCTTTGTCAAACCTAAAGCTTAAAACTTATACATTTTGTAACATATTGATTTTAATAAACCAGTTGCAGTCATATTTATCAGAAAAATTTTCGTTATTTTAATAATTTGAAACCGAGTCCCACGTTATTTCTTAACATTGCCTGCTTGGTATTTTCGTATTTAAGTTATATTCCTATCATGTACAGTATAGTCTTATGCAAACGAGTTTTCATGAATGTATAGTTCAAATAAATCTTACAGAAAAAAACCTCCATCTAACTTATTTCTACATAAAACACTCTAGTGTCAGTACTTTTCTCCAGAGTAAGTAAATGTTACCCAGGAAAATAAATTATTAATCTAGGAGTCTATTGACTGGTACATTACGATTTTATTTCAGTCCCTAAGAAAACATACCAAATGATCGTATATCAATAATTATATTCTACAGTCACCTATGTTGTAGTTATTTTTGAAGTACAGTTTCTGACGTGAATGTTTATTCTTTGTTTATTCGCATATACAGCACTACAGTTATCACATGAGTAAGTCTTGTAGGCGATACCGAACTTGCAGTTGCTTTCTTCGTGTATGCGTAGAGCACAGAAACTAGAGAACAGTTTACCGCAGTACTTGCAT
>PNEQ01041083.1:0-66924 GCA_003012365.1 Medauroidea extradentata
TTATGAGCAAACAACTTTATGAGCAAACAACTTTATGAGCAAACAACTTTATGAGCAAACAACTTTATGAGCAAACAACTTTATGAGCAAACAACTTTATGAGCAAACAACTTTATGAGCAAACAACTTTATGAGCAAACAACTTTATGAGCAAACAACTTTATGAGCAAACAACTTTATGAGCAAACAACTTTATGAGTAAATATTTCTCCAAAATTACTAAATTAAACTAACTAATTAAGAAGCAATCCTACTTGAGCTATAAATGCGTTGCAACGAGTTGCAATTATTCTTTTTTTTTTTCCGAAACTACTAAACGCGCATTATATGTGTATATCTACGAAAAGAACAGTTAGACTTTGAACTATGCAAGCCACAAATAAAATAATGTGGACCCGCTTAAGAGGGCGTGGTACATAATCCAACGCTAAAAGCATTATATATAACTGTAGGTTTCTTAAAGCCAATTTACCAAAATTGATCAATTGCAATTCTAGACAATAATTTTAGCCAACGTGTTAAACTAAATAGTTTCCAGCGTTACAAACATCTGAGGCACAATCTCTGACGCCGGAACCTCGTGCATTTAACTGCGGCTCAAGAGATGACGCGTAACAAATGAGTAATTCTAAATAAATATTTACTCATAAAGTTGGCAAATACCATTATCTAGGATTGTCATTGAGTTTTTTTCATATTGGCTTCGAAAATAGCGTAGAAAACAAATGATGTTTTCAGCGTTTGTTTATCTACTACGCATTGTTACGGAGTTTTGCAATGGTTTCGAAATTTTTTTTATTGTTACATAATACTCATATCAATATTTCGCTCCAAAGTTTTGACACTTATATGTTATAATTTGTAGCAGATTTTTTTGTAGAAATGTACTGAACTGTTCTTCAGATTTCATCACCCAAAGTACCACTTCTTTTGTCGTGAAAATAAGCAAAAAACGAAGCAAAATATTTTTTTGCTGACGAATAGAACATTATTTTTTTAAAAAACGCATCTACAGTATTGTGCACATTGACTAAAATTTTTTTCAAAGCTTTGGTTAAAAAATATTTGAGTTATTGTAACCAGTCCGAAAAAAAAAAACTCTGGAACAAGCCCTTAAAATGTCATAGGAAAAAGATGAATAGTAAAGCACTTGACGCCGTCTTAGTGCCTTGCGCGGAGAGGCGATAATGCACTACGTACGTCGGTCAACCTTACCGCTCCTGCCTCACACACACAAACACAGCAGTTTTAGCTCCACGACCTAGCGCCTTTGTAATGGGTACCATTTTTAAAGGGTTGTTTTACGAATTAGGAGTCCAACACAGCATGCTATTCTCCTCTCGCTATGAACCTTCGGCAGCTTTCGATTATAATAAAATTACCCTTGCGCCATTACTGTTTCATGATCAGTAATTCTGTCTCTGATGCAGTGTGAATTCGGAGCTAGGTATCTAGAAAGGCAAGTGGTTCGTGCCATTAGCTGAAAGTAACATTCTAGGATCGTGTGACGTCAAGTCATCTGCAATACACTTTTCTACAGCGCGAAGTCAGGTAAAGAAGCTCAAGATGGCCAAATCGAACACAGCCAAACTCTGAAATCAAGAGGCAACGTGCGAAGTGGGAAGTAGATTTTATAAGTTTAGCGCACCTCGCAGTTTCAAGAATAGAAAAAATCCTAAACCACAGAAATGTAAATATTTAACACTTCCGGTAGACTAACTCACATCAAAATATTTTTCTACTGTAGCCTACAACGTATCGTTGGCAGGAATAGCAATTTCCTTACAAGAATTGCGCCAAAAAGTCAAAGTCGGCTGCACTTTTGAAAGCCATAATGTTCGTATAAACGCGCAAAAAAATATTAAGATACGATATATATATATTTTTTTTTTACATTTGTGTAAGTCAGTAATGAGCTATGAGGTTTAATAAAAAAAAATTGTTTTAATGCACTCCAGCGACTCGTCGAACAGGAAGCCATATCAAGGGCCGCCATGTTGCGGTACTTGAAGGGATTCTCGGCCATTCTGATGCAGGTGGAAGGGAGGGGGGGGCTAAGCCTGTTCTACACCGCACGCAACGTGTCAACAGCCCCCGGCAAGGTCACCTCTGTTTGGGTGGTGGAAGCAACTATTGTCTTCCTCCTTTACCAAATGCACGGCTTATTCCGGGATGCCTAACACATTTCGATACATCGAAACAACCGTACGTTTATAAACAATGCGTCGACTATTTCCTTCTGAAAATGTCAATACCAATTCTGCTAATTTAAGACGATATTAAGGCTCGGTTTCAGTCACCATACCAATTAATTTTGTTTTTCGGTTTTTTAAATTTCCGATGAGAAAAATGTAAAATCTGCTACTATGCCTCAAATTATATTTACCTTGCGCAACATTACACGCATTACGATTCAGATAACATATATACGCCACACTCAGTGAAGCAATTTTTTTTACATTCATAATTTGCCTTACAGATTGCGATAAAAATATGGGCCTACATGGCCGGCACAATCACCATGCGTGTAATATAGCACAATGTATACAGAATTTGAGGCATAATTGCAGATTTAAAATTTCTCAAAACTAAAAAAAAAATCGAAAAATAATAAAAATCCCATGTGGCGACTGAAACCAAGCCTTAAATAAGCCTAAAATGACTGTTTGACAAACAAAACCAAAGATAGGTAAATATAACCAATAAATCGGCAATAGCACTACACACGAGACAAGGCCGTTCCAAAAATCCTGCAAAGTGACAGATGCTTCACCATAGCAACCGACCACTTTCTACCGTTAGGCCTGCAATTCGTAGTGAAGTTATCCGCTTACATTTTGTCCTCACTGATTTCATTCTAACTAAATGTTCTCCACTGCTGCGTTGTTTTTATCTGCAACGTCACAATACGATTAACACAGTAATGTTTCGAGTAATCCATGCAGGAAGATTAATTAAGTCGTGAGAAAAACTCATTTAACCTCTTCAGAAATAACCACAGTGCATACGATTCACTAAAATCACGTTTTGCAAGTCAACATAGAACACATAAAAAAGAACAATCCTAGGTAATCGGTTACGCCAACTTACATGAGTAAATGCACTGCCAGTGAGTGACCCATTCGTTTTACAGTAATTTTTCCGCCGCAATCACAGGTACAAACTTCGGGGTCCAGAGATTGTACCGCAAGAAATACAGTGAATCTCCGAGTAAAAAAACGCACACTATATAAATATATATCTACGTAAAACCCGCCATGTTAAATTACTGAATTTAGTATGATTTACGTAACACAAAGTATATAAATTATGTCAATGCTTCGGTTGTGCGACAGAATGAACACGTACAAACGCTCCACTTAAAAGATAGTTCACTTTAAAGTTAACACTTCCCAGCACTTATAATAATAAAAAAAAAATAATTCATTGGGGCTACAGAAATAGTTTTGAGAATTATGAAATGTTTACACTAGTTTTTAGTTACGCGGAAAGTTTTCGTATTTAAAATAGTAAAGATAGAGGCACAATAGCTCTCAGAAAATTTTAAGCTGCGCTCAGTTTATCCTAACAGCATACAGAGACACGGACGATGGCCGGGCAACCTTGGAAATGTTCCACGCTACGTGGACGGCACGATAACGGCTATAGGAACGAGGCTACGGCGGCAACTAGGGTCGATAAACAAGCGCGATAACTCCCAGATGGTTACGACGCCACCAGGCCTCCAGCTTGATAAGACCGTACGTCTCGGGCATTCTTGCGGGCCCGGCTGCGATCAAATCTGCACACAGCGGTGAGCATGTGTTATGATGACCAGACATGAGGAAAGACTGCTGTCAAGATACAGTACGTAGATACGAAACGCCTTAAGGTGTATTGATCCCTACCACCTTGGCTTTATCCGATTTATTCATTTCTTCTCGATAACTTCTGTTTTAGTCGATGTATCAAAATTTTGGTCGCGACAGGACATAGATACAAACTTAATCGATTTCCTGGAATTGTTGGAACCACAATACATTCATTGGTTTGCAATTTGAAACCGCTGACAAGGAAAAATTGCTTTATTTAATGAAGTGACGAGGTCACAAGAGTAATCGAAGCAATGACATACGAAATCCAAAAAGTTAATGAAACAAACTATGCCGTGTCAACGTGAATGAAGTAAAACAATCTATATTCCTTGACGTATAATAAAAGACATAAATACGATCTCACAGGGATCAATCACCCTTAAGGGTGTTCAAGCGGGGAAAAATCATAATTTTACATTTGAATGAAACCGTGTTCGTTTTATAGACGTTACATGGGATCTTACAAAAAATATTAGCTCGGCCAGTTTTCCCATGACGGCATTTCAAAATCAAAATATGCATGTTTTTACTTCATACATCCCCTGAAAACCAATCAACATAATGAAACGAAAAAATTCACAATGGAAGTCCATGTCACAGGCTAGGGCTTTAATTATACAAAAACCAGATACAAAATATTTATGTATTTAAAATTTAAAAAAATGCGATATTGTAGAGGCTCTGAAGTTTTTTAACTATTACTGGCGACCTTGACGCGTGCGTCAAACGCAGCATAGCCACAACGAACATAGTGCTAAGCAACTGTGCAAGATTCCCCACCGTCCCTGACGATCGCCATACAATTTTACTGGTGAAAGATCTACAGCAAAGTTCAGTGCACGTTTATATCCGCAGTTTCACATCCGGTTAGTATACTTTGAAGCACGGCAGTCTGAAAAGGCAATCCTT
The DNA here is from genome assembly GCA_003012365.1 of Medauroidea extradentata. Classification (NCBI taxonomy): domain Eukaryota; kingdom Metazoa; phylum Arthropoda; class Insecta; order Phasmatodea; family Phasmatidae; genus Medauroidea; species Medauroidea extradentata. The sequence continues at coordinate 4,764 of PNEQ01041083.1, forward strand.
CGAAATGGTGTATTTTTAAAAGGTGTATTAACGAACATGTTGCAATACCTCGGAGCACTATCGCGGGCAAGGAAAGATTTTTTGGCCATTATCTGCATTTAGAAGAGAATATTGTTACGGGAATGAAAACATAAGAAAGAAAAAAATATGGCGTACCGACTGTCTTTTCAGGCGTTTCTGACAAGGAAAATACTTGTCAGTAGTTTTAGGGTATTTTATAAACTCCTGAAAAAATTCCGTAGCAATGTAAGCCGCGACAAAGAAGTCAGCAGACATGAGTTGGTTCAACAGGTACACAGCAACCTCTAAGATAATATAACATATATATCCCTATATTTGCTCTCAATGGGGCACCAAAGTTGGCGGCAACTTAAGGCGGCCGCCTACCCCACGCTTCAAATGCGTTGCAGTGTGTTCGTACACAGATTTTTTTTTCCGAAAATATTCCACGTGCGCCCATTGTGCCAACGTACGAAAAGAAAAACTTCAGACAAGGTCGGAACCTCATTGTTAGGACGCTACCCTCATTAATAACACTGTTTCTAAGCCCTCCAAAATGGCTAAAAACGGCCTTTCCAGACTTCCGTACTTCAAAATGTACTAACCGAACATATGTCAGGTTGCGACCTGCACTGAACTTAGCTGCAGACTTTCCTCCAATAAAATTTTGTGGTCACCGCTTAGTGTCCCATAGTAAAAACCGTTCGGCGAGAACCTTGCACGCTAGTTCAGCACTTGGCTCGTTGAGGCGACACGGCATTTGATGCGCACTTCAAGGTCGACCTTACTGCTCCGTCGCTTTTGCCTTTCATGCGCGGGTAAGCGGCGCCCGAAGCCTACGTCATACCGCTAGCGCAAAGACAGGGAAGTGATAAGGTTCAACTTGTCACACACTATGCTAACTGCTTCGCTTCTGTTAGCAGCGCACCTAACTGGCGTACAGATTTTTCGGGCTAACTTTTTTTTTCCTGTGGGACCAAACTAAAAACTTATGTTTTTAACGGGATCCGTAAATTATGTTTCTAGTAAGCATGTCACATTTTTAAAACAGATACTTTTTTTTTGTAGATACATTTATTGCGAATAAGTTCAGTGGTTTCGCGCAGAAAAGATATAAATGTGGCACACTATATCACAGTTTGCGATACAGGTATATAGGGCTTGTAATTTTGAAAATCCAGCACGTAACTTTTAATCACGATTAAGGTATACATAAAAAATAGCCAAGGAAAACTGCATTCTGTAACAATAAGTATGTTCTGAACTTTATACTACATGTTATCCACATATGTAATTTTATGGTGACCCATTAAAGTACCACGAGTTCCTGTTTATGGATTTTTTAGAGATTTATTTTTTAAATCCTGAAAGTGAGCACACATCGCAAAGTTGTCGCGCAGAAAAGTTGGAAATTGTTCGTACTTAGTTTTTCAAAACATAAGTTTCTATAATTTTGGCTAGTTATAGACTTAATTAAATTAAAAAAAAAAAAAAATAGGCTACATAGTATGTACAAACAATTTCCAACATTTACATGTAACTGCTTTGCGATATCTGTTCACTATTAGAATTTAAAAAAAAAAAAAAAAAAAAAAAAAAAAAAAAAAAAAAAAAAAAAAAACAGACTCAAATAGCATAAATGGAGAATTTTTTTTTTTTTTAATGTGAAGTAGCTGTGTGGATGGAGTTTAAATAGTTCAGTGCTAATATTTACGTTAGAGTTGCTAACAAAAAAATAGCCCCAGAGGAAAGAACACTGGACGCGAGTTTAACAGGATAGTCAGGTTCTCGTCAAGTGTAGCAGTCTGGCTTTACCGTCCCCTGCCGCGGCGGCCTAAAGCGGAAAATTGCATCCGGTACATGGACCGCTGTGGATGTTCGCGGGACGAAGGCAAACAATTATTGCCCCACAAACAACGTAGTCATTCTGGGCACAACTGCCGAGATTATACTTTACGAGCTGACGGGAGAAGTTAACGAGGTAACTCCCCCTTTTCCCAGCCAACTCAACACCTGACGCGTCGCTTATGATCGATTTACGCCGGCTGCGAGACTGCCTCGCGAGAGACGAGACTCTGGCGTGCTAATTGAAACACGCCGCGCGCTCATTAGCGAGTTCGTACTGTCCGTCTACTCCCCCCCCCCCCCCTTTATTTTATATCAAAACCCTCGACCACAGCAGACGCCACGAACGCCGGCGTCAGAAGACTCTTTACCGTTGGCTAATTTTCTTTGCAAAGTGGTTACGTGGCCTCGAGTTTCTACACACGGTGAGCAAGAGATTTTAGCCAAGAGAGCGTGGTAGATATGTAAATGCCGAAAATATCAATTTATTTCTATGCTTTTTCGAAGCCAATATGGATAAAATACTCAATGACAATCCTAGGTAATAGTATTTGCCAACTTTATGAGTAAATATTTGTCCAGAATTACTCATTCACTACGCGCTATCTCTTGTGCCGCAGTTAAACGCACGAGGTTCCGGCGTCAGAGACTGTGCCTCAAAGTTCGTAACACTGGAAACAATTTTGTTTAAAACGTTGGCTAAAACTATTGTCTTCGATTGCTACTGTATAATTTTAGCATAATGGCTTGAAGAAACTTACAGTTATAGATTTATGCCTTTAATGTTGAATCAAGTACCACGCCCTCTTACGGTAGGCTGCGTTGGTGTACGCGAGGCATAAGACCGATAGAGCGTTAAAAGTGACATCGGTCGGCATATGTAATTCAATATCGCCCGCCTCTAAACACAAACCCTGCAACTGGCGCGCATAGCCTTACTATTATTCATTTCCCTATGGGACTTTAAGCGTTGACCGCATTATTTTATTTGCAATACTTATGGTTCAAATTCTAGCGATTATTTATATTATTGTGTTTTTCGAATCCGGTTGGAATTTTCTTGGAAACGGCAGTTTAAGGGGTCGAAAATAGTGTTCCAATAAGCGATCCTAATTTTTTAAATTACATAAACATTGTATGTAATGTGTTTTATTTTCATAGATGTACAAACGTAATGTGCGTTGAGATGTTTCTTCCAAATACAATTTCTTGTAACTCGCTGCAACGCGTTTTAAGCGTAGGTAGATAGGAATATTTAGGTCTTCAGCGCTAGGAATGAGTATGGGGCAGTACCGGAATGAAAGGGCGGAGGAAACTGGAGATCCCCGAGAAAACCCGCACAACGGCATCGTCCGGTACGATTACCACGTGCGAATATCGGGGGACCGACCCCGCCTTGAATAAAAACCGGATCGCCTTGGTGGGAGGCGAATGGTCTGCCCATTCGGCCATGTACACCGTAATGTGACATTCCCTACTCCGTGTCCGACGAACAAAAACTAAAGAGGGAGTAGTACAGAAATCAATACTAAAAAAGGTAATTTAATAGTTTACGTTCCTCGATACCAATAAGCAAAAATAAAAAAAACAGCAATCCTAAGCAACAGTTTTGCCAACTTTCCGAGCAAAAAAAATGTTCCCAAAAGACTTTTTAGGACACAATCTCTGACGTTGCAATTTCGTACACTTAATTACGTCGCATGAAATGATGCTTATCGAATGCGTCTAAGAGAAAATATTTTGTCTTAGGGGGAGTATTAGACAGTTTTGTGCCATAACATTCATTCAAATTGCATTATCAAAATGTTCTCTTAGACAAAACATACGACATATTCTTGGTAAACTGTTTGCCATAAATTATAATGGAATTTTTCATTAATTTGTCACATAGAAACATTGCAAGAGAATTCTTGAAAGGTAACCTATAATTTTCTCGCAATGATTCAGCACGACGTATTAACGAAAGATCTCATTATTGTTTATTTTACGCAATTGACCAATAATATATCCTATTCCTTGTCAAAGAGAAAATTTTGATAATACAATTTTAATAAATGTTATGGCTGAAAAATGGAAAATACAATATATTTGTCTAAAACCCCTCCCCCCTTAAGTTGGCAAATACCTTTATCACGTTCAAGATAGAGCGCGCGAAGCACATGCACGTGCTCGAAGGTAAGGTCTGTCAATGAAAACACGCAGTGTTCACGTGATTGCAGCTTGTAATCAGGGGTGTCCGGAATGCTCGCCACGTGTAGTGGCAGACAGGTATTGAGCGTAGAATACCATGTACGAATTGGTGGTATTTAGGCGAGTATGAACACACTAAGTCGTGGGAACCTATGAGTGTGGATGAGATAGATATGAAGAGAACAAAAGAAATGTATACCAATGTGCTATGGAAGAAATATAAAATAATCGGCACTAATATTGTACAAATATTGTAACTATCCATGAACGATACAATAACATGTAAAATTGACATTTTCTATGCATGGTGCATAACGATTCTCAATAATATATACGATACTAAACGATGTAATTAAGTAATAGACGTTCATTAACATTATCAAAGCCCTCGTTAGTTATCAAACTATCGGTATTTTGCAACTGACAGTGTTATGGAACCCGTATAAAATAATTTTTAATACATTCATTCCACATTAACGAAATTTACATCACGCCTTTACCAAAACCGTCACATAAAATATGTAGACACCATTTTATAGACATTGTACAAAGTTTAGATGTGATATCATCCACGTTGCACGTGTTGTAGATATAATTACTATACCTAACATGCAGTGTATGTATAACGATAAACGATAGATAAACGAATAAACAGTAACATAACAGCCCTAGTTTGGCGTACATGTGTTTACTTGCGTTCGACTGTAACACAAACATATTTACAGCTGACAATTCTGTCTAATTAAAACAGTATCAGAAAACAATACAAACACTCGCCTGACCAGTCACCAAGTTAACTCTCGCCACACAGCAGCAGCGCGCGCTGGATAGTAGCTTGTACACCCCTTACCTCTTGTACTAGTATCACGCACTCTTGTTTACAAACTACAACTCTCACATCTCGGCGAATGAACTAAAGAGTTGTTCTTCCATTAAGATGCTAAGTATATAAATTGAAAGTTTCATGTTTCTTACGAATCGAAAGTGAAAAAATTAATAAATAAATAAAAGAGCAATCCTATAAAAGCCGATTTCGCAAACTTTTAACTAAACGCACGAATATAAAACTTTACGTTTGAGAATTTTATTCGAGGCTTTTCTCGAAATTTTCAGTTCCAAATTATGGTAATGCAAGTATTATGAGTATTTTCACGACAAGGAAAAATATCGATTTCGTCTGTGTCCAAACATGAAAACTGCGTGCATATTACACAAAGACGAATCATAAAATAATGATTCAGACTAACTACGCAATATAAGACATTGCAATTACACGACTTGTTATATTTTCCGTATGTAAATAACGTGTACTATTTTATTTATTTTTGTTTTTATACATCACCCAATAGACTTTTGTTTTTATACATCACCCAATAGACTTTTGTTTTTATACATCACCCAATAGACTTTTGTTTTTATACATCACCCAATAGACTTTTGTTTTTATACATCATCCAATAGACTTTTGTTTTTATACATCATCCAATAGACTTTTGTTTTTATACATCATCCAATAGACTTTTGTTTTTATACATCATCCAATAGACTTTTGTTTTTATACATCATCCAATAGACTTTTGTTTTTATACATCATCCAATAGACTTTTGTTTTTATACATCATTCCAATAGACTCGGCTGGTTAGCTGTAGCTCACTGAATACAGGCCTTGTCACACACAAGGTTTTATTTGGGGCAAGTACCGACAAATGTTTCGGTCCATTTCGAATCCATTTGCTAGCCGTACCTGTAAAATAAGGAATCAATTTGATATATTCCACCTGGAATCAAACCCGAGCTCTCGTTGCTGGATCCAGTAAATATGTTAAAGGTCTCGAATAAAGGCTCGTTACAAGATTTTATACAGCCAGCTGTGTAGAATGCAAGAAACACTATAAATTTAAGGTTAAATACCAATATATGAGCACAAATTATTGGAAAAAGTATTTTCGTACCACTCCACATAAAATGTTTCTATCCCCACGTGAACACAGAACGTGCAACATTACTACTGAAAAGTAATTCAAAAATTTCACGAAACAACGCCCCCCCCCCCCCCCCCGTTTACGCTCAACAACAAAACTTTCTCTTCCGAAATTTCAAATTCTAATCATCCCAAAAACAACAAAAATTATACTATATTCCAACAGTGGTATTCAGTAGACCTTAAAAGAATTAATTTTAATAATGATAAAACACAAACGAATTTCCCAGAATGACTAACACCGTACCAATAAGTATGTACACGTAAATACATGTGCAAGACAGGAATCCTGAAGATTTAAAAAAAAAAAAAAAACACGTGGTGGTAGTTTAGTAACAATTAATAAATCACTCAATTCTTTATTTTACAATTCCAGAACGGTTTCATAACTGTGTCCTATAAAACAGCCACGTTATAATTGTTATATACTTCACTAAAAATTCCGCTGACGATAACGCTAAATTCCCCCGCAGAATAGTTCTTACACCACGCCCACTTCTGCGATACGAAAGCGCTAAATTGACAACAAAGGAACACATGCGACACACACTAGGAAGTAGTTGATGATCCCACCGCAAGATGGCAGCAGGCGTCAGGCGGCGAGTCGATATCTGCGGCGACAGCAGCGACCCTGGCGGCGAACTTACCCAACCAACCAGCGGCACTCGCAGACAGGAAGCCGCGACCCCGGGAGCAGCAAACCAGAACCGCTCTGTTACAACTAACTGTACGCTCACCTATCTGAGCATAATGTCACTCACTTTCCGAGTCTGTTACACGCCATAAAAAGTAAAGAAATATACACACCTACACAGGTTTTTATTTTTCATTTTCAATTATTTTTCCCGCCACTTGTATTATCTGGTATAACAAAACCTAAAAATGTTGTTATTGTCTTTAAAATGGACAACTTTACCACGACAAACAGTGTCTTCATAGTTTGGTCTGTACTAAACAATTTAGGGTCTAAGGAAAAAAAAAACAACTTTCATATATTGGCGTGATTTCCGAGTGTACTTATTCGATGATAATTTACTTAAGTATGCGGTTCACAGCGATTTTCAACGTCATATTTTTATATTTGCTCCAGATACAGATAAATTGTGACAATTCTGCTCTTATAAAATTTTTAAAATCTTTTTTAATTTTCGCATAATGGTTCATAAATGTCAAATTTTGCATGTTGCGGTTATTTCATTACGACACTAAAACCAACTGATGTACCAAACCAAAAAAAAAAAAAAATTAACTAATAACGATGCTACAGGCTATAAGTTCTCTTATGTAAAAACCAAAAACAAAATTATTTTATTTTGTGGTTTTATATAGGAGACACTGCAGCCTACAATGTCATTCACTGTGAGTTTTCCACTTCGGTATGTCGGGAGTACTAAAAACAGGACCATTCACATTTCGACATTTATGAGCCATTACGTAAAAACTATGAGAATAACATTTCATAAGAGTAAAATTAAGTTACAATTTATGTCTAAAATAAGAAAAATATTTGGGACAAATATAAACAAATAAATACGACGAACATTGCCGTATACCGTGCACAAGTGGAAAATACAAAACAAAAACGACGACGAAAATTGCCGTATACCATGACGAAGTGAAAAATACAAAACAAAAAGTTGTACATGAAGTTTTTTTTTTTTTAAAGTAGCCGGCTTGTCGCATACTTAACAGAAAAACTTATGTACATACAGAGTGTTACAAAAAGGTACGGCCAAACTTTCAGGAAACATTCCCCACACGCAAGAAAGAAAATATGTGATATGAACAAATGTGCGGAAACGCTTGGTTACCATGGTATAGGCAGTTCACAATAAAGTGAGCACTGCATAAAGATTTCTTTAAGCTGTTTTGCGACCATCTTTATTAGTTGTAATACGAAAACTTTCACGTAAGTGAAAACCAGTGTAAATGTTTCAACACTGTCAAAAGGTAACATCTGTTGACCCAATATAATATGTTTTTAGTTAATTACAAGTTCTGCTGAGTGGTCAGTTTATAGTGAACAGACTATAGAGCTCAATTCCTTATATCCAGTTAAATGTCATCGTAAATAACACTTCGTACAGAAAATGTCCCAAATACCCCATTAATTGGTTCTTTACACTGTACTTTACTTCCTAGGTTCACCGCCAGGTGGGCCCCTTTTGACGGAAGGTTTTATTACGATGGCATTTGACGAGATGTAAGGAATTGAGCTCGACCATGGTAGTTAAGCGTTTCCTAACATATGTCCATATCACATTTTTTTTTCCTTTGTGTGTGGAATGTTTCCTGAAAGTTTGGCCGTACCTTTTGTAACAGATGTAGATACTTGTAGCTATATACTAACATCTTGTACGGCAGTCTGTAAATATTATGGTCGCAATTTCTCTTCTGTATACAAAAAGGCGAATTGCTTACAAATACAGACGATAATAGCAAGAGAAATAGATAGGAAAAGTTCTGCTGTCTACGCACCAGTGAAACTAACATTCATGCACGAGATTGGAATGCGTTTTGACAGTCGCGCCTTTGACACGAATAAATTAAAACGTTTCACACTAGAAAAACCGTTGCGCCTAATTTCTTTCGTTGTGCTTATTTTCGTTTAACTGACTTCACTTCATATAAGTCTCGGTGGTGATTGGTTAAAAATAATTTAACTTGTGTCGCACTAATTGCGTAACGCAATTGAGAAGCCGTAAAATTAATACGGAGTAATAACGCTATTGAACAAATTTAAATAGTTTCGAATGTCCGCTGCGCATTACAAACTTCTCACGAGCACGTGGGGTGAGACGTCCGTTCGGATCAACGACCGCTGACCGCACGGGCCGGAAGTGACGCAAAGGATCCGTTTCCTTCCGCATTTACAAGCGAGAATATGCAGGCGTCGCTCTACTTCTCAAATCATTTGCAGCTCTGCCACGATGAGTGGATCCATGGATGCTTATCTCTCTCCGTTATTTTCATGTTCGTGTAACAAATGATAACGAATTTCCGGCAATTTCTCTTAATAGAAACATCCCATAAATAGGAGCGTATTGCTGGACTAAATTGGTGGTACGAGTTCTTTAGTCTTTACATGAAGAGAGATAATAATCTTGAATTTTAAATTTGACTAATTACTCCATACTCAATATTTCGACTACAAGATGCGTAATTAAAAAGCTTAGTTCCCATTGAAATACTTTAAAATAAATCTTGCCAATCTTTAATCAGGAATGAATTAAATTCAGCATGGCTCGACAGAAGCTACAACGTTGGATTTACTGTGTTTTCGCTAATTCCAATTGTTAAAAAAAAACACCGACAAACTTCGGCATATGATTCCTTGTGAAAAATAAAGGAGAAAATATGTAAGACATTTTGCACGTAACCGTAAAATTCAGGGAGTAATTCGTCTTTGAAAATATATTTTAAAACTTTGATTTCCCCACAAACCGAACACTGATCGACGTAAACTGACAAAACTCAAAATATATTATTCATGACAATACGGCCGACAAACCAACAGTAAACACCAGTTGACCCTTACGAAAACGCAGCGCCGCACAGGTGACGGTGGAGATTCATTGTAAATATCACGTACCGTAGTTTAAATAACTCTCATAATCGTAACCAACACCTTGTTCCTAACTGAATTTGTATTATTTTTTTAATAAAAAATTAATTATAAGTATGCAAGTGAGACAATGAGTATTTTATTACGTTCGTTAAACTGCTCAAATGTTACACAAAGCATTTGTATGTCCTTGTCAGCACAAATAGTAGTCTACAATAATAGAGATTTGTTGAGGTACTCTCTTCTCGGATATGTATTATGATTTAGGCAAATACGTGATTTTTTGTTAACATGTGCGGTTAACTCTCACAGTATTTAAAAAAAACTTACTATAAAAATAAATTGGTTTACCGCGGCCGCCTAACCCACGCTTCAAATGCGTTGCAGTGTGTTCGTAAAATTTTCTACGAAAATATTACACGTACGCCCATTGTGTCAACGTACGAAAAGAGAACAAACTTCAGACAAGATCGGAACCTCATTGTTAAGATGCTACGCTCATTAAAACACTGTTCCTAAGCCCTCCAACATGGCTAAAAACTACCGTTTCAGACTTCCGTACTTCAAAACGTACTAACCGGATGTATGTGAAACTCAGATTGCGATCTGCACTTAAGTTAGTTGCAGATTTTCCACCAATAAAATTATATGGTCACCACTTAATGTCCCATAGTAAAACCCGTTCTGCGGGAACCTTGCACGCTAGTTCAGAGCTTGGCTCGTTGAGGCGACGTGGCATTTGATGCACGCTTCAAGGTCGACCTTACTGCTCCGTCGATTTTGATCCTCTCAAGTGCGGGTAGGCGGCGCCCTTAAGATGCATTTTAGCCTTAAATGTCATTTAATAGTTAACGAGTGCTCATAAGTTCACTGCAATAAACCGTTAACGGTGTGTAAAATCACACAATGCCGCACTGCTTGTGTGATACTGATGTGACATTCTTTGAGCGGTAGCCGACATTTAGGGAATCTGCACTAAAGACCAGACAGACACAACACTAGGATTGAGGGATACGGAAGGTACGGAAAAGGTGTCGATGTATCACTACTGATATGAGATTGTAATGTTAGGAGTATTTTGGAATGTGACATTTGACTACAAGTTTACAGCAGGGCTGTTCCGGTACCGATAAATCCAAACCGCCCGCTACTTTTTAAAGTGGAAGAGCTGCAGTATCAGCATTGGTATTATCGGCAATAACGGACAGCGCCTGAAAACAATATCGGCTCCCTTACACTTTTCAGTAGTGCCAGAATTACATGAACTGTTTAAATATCTCGCTTCGTGCATTGTACCGATGAAATACGAAATATTTATTTAATTTGTACGTTTATATTGTTTGTAAACCACACACACACACATATTCAGCTAGGAACAAAGTGTTGGTTACGGTACATGAATTGTACAGTGAATCTCCACCATCACGTGTGAGGCGCTGCGGAATAAACCAGACACTCGTGTACGCAGTGTTGCCTACACACTAGGCTGTGTCATTACACCAAAACTTCACGTGCGTTTTGCACGAAAACTATTAGTCCTAGACAGTCGCTACACAAGGACCTTTTTTATTACTAAAGTTACATTACCTAATAATTCACTTTAAATGTAGGATTATCCTTACGTTAAAAACAGTAGTCAGCAATTTAAGGGGGGGGGGGTGGCACCCATTTTATTTTCGTAAGGGTAGAAGGTATCAACTAGTGTTTACCGTTGGTTTGCCGGCCTTATTGTCTTGAAGTAATATCCTAAGCTTTGTCAGTTAATGTCGATCCGTGTTCGGTTTGTGGAGAAATCAAAGTTTTAAAAATTGATTTTCAAAGGCGAATTACTCCCTGAATATTACGGTTACGTACAAAACGTCATATATTTTCTGCTTTATTTTTCACAAGGCATCACTTGTCGGAGTTTGTCTGTGCTTTTTGTAAAATACACTGAATTGTTTAATCCTCACAAACTCACACCATATTACATTACGTAATTAGCTAAGTAGGTGCTACATTTAAATCATAAACATACATGGGTAATATTAGTGTAATCAGATGAGTATACAAAAATTTGTCAAAATCCGAAGGCATTTGTATAACAAAGCACTATAGTAAGAAAATGCTGATAAATTAAATAAGAATAAAGACAAGATTCGGTAGATTAAACATTTTACACTAGGGGTCAGGACCCCACCTTCATAACATTGCAGGGTACCTTACAGCTCATTATTTCATATTCGTGTGAAATGCTGGCCAGTTACTAAACAAGATAAAGGAGTACATTTTCTAAGTAAAACTTCTTTGGTTGCATTTTTTGCATAATTTGCTACCAAATTGACAAGTGTCTTTTTTTTTGTATAGCCACTATAAGAAAAAACCTAAAACACATTGGTGGAACTTTTTGGTACAACTTCTGCATAACTGGCTATTCGAAGTCGTGTCTTATTTCTACACACGGAAAGTCCATTTCTTTAATGCCAAAATGCTTTTAAAATGTGGCTAATTAACCGTGAATTTAATTGCATTAAATTACCGTTCGCTGAATTTGCTAATTAGGTTTTTAAACTTTGGAAAGTGGTTTTTAGTCATCATAGTTTTAGTTCGATAAGTCGTTTAGTTTGTTTAATAATGGCTACACAATAAAGTCAAAATCGTGACATTGGCAGCTTATTGATAAAACAAAAATTAAGTTTTACTTAGTGAAAAATTGTGCCCCTTCTGGCGTAAAAACACATTTCGGGCCAGTTTAATAGTTCCGTGAAAAATCTTTCTTAAAACGCACTATAACGCGTTCTAAGTCGGGGAAGACGAGAACCGTAATGGCGGTTCAAGTTGTCAAAATTGTCAAACTTTTTCTATACCTAAAGAAAAAATTTTATAGTATACTAGTGCTATACATGTGTAGCAAGGAAGCAACAAAATAAAACACTTGTCTATGATTAAATTTCTTTATATTTTGAAATACATATTCCAAAATCTTGTTACGTGAAGATTCTTGGGAGTTTATTTATTAAGGGGCTCGTATGCATTCACCTCCATTGTTTGATGATTAACTAAATGTCCAATTCCAACTATATTTCTTCATGGAGTTATAAATTGACCAATATTTTATGCCAAAATGTTTATGGACGTGTTACAAAACCTGTACGAATATTACTTTCTAGTTGGTATTGGGATTTTATTACTTTTCCTTTGTTGTGAAGTCACAAAGTCATTGAATCCCCTTAAAAGACGGGGGGAAATTGTCATTTGAATGCACTTACGGACATGTTCTGAAGCTTTGTGCAACGATACCTGGTCTGTGGTTTAACCACGCAGGAACAAGGTCGCCGCGAAGCGTCTCTAGGGAAGACTTCGGGGGCGTGCAAACCTCGTTATCGGCGGCGAGGCGAGCTAACATAACGGATGACGTCAGAACGTGCAGAGGCGGTGAAAGCCAGAGGGGAAAGCGAGTAAGTGGGCGGACGTCGCGCGAGCCCCGGGGCGACGCCCGCCGTGTCGCTAGGCGAAGAAAACAATCGACGGACGTGTGTGTGCACGCATGTAAGTTAGTCTTCCACCCCGACCCCTAGTGACAGGCACTTTCCCAGCTGGGATCAACACGCTGTCAATGTCCCGACGCCGGTAATGAATATCCAGCCATGCCATAACTTTCCAAGGCGACGGACGACCCGTGGACACCAGCCCTCCTCGGCGTTTATTAAAATTCATGAAGGTAGGGTAGGCCAGCCAAAATTTCAAGTGTTTGGTGTCTGAAGCTTTTTACCCCAGGTAAGTTTACCCGGACTCGAAATTTCAACTACTGACTAGAGATGGTTTATCGCGGGAAAATTTGACTGTTTGCTAGATTGTAATTTACGTTCGGCTTGCAAAAAGATAATTTGCTTTGGCTTGTACGTAGAGCTGTTGCCCTATTTGACTAAGCCAATAGGAATCCCGGTGTTGTAATATGTGATGCTTGTTATTGGTCTGCATTCAACCACGGAGTGGCAGACTTATATTGTCCAATATTACATGTTGCAAGAAACTACAGTGTTTCCACGTCTATGTTGGCACAAAACAATTTTTGTAATATACCATCATCTCTACTGATGACCTCTCGGTCAACTACCGAAACTAATATATATTATGTGCACGCTCTAAAAAAAATAGTTCGTAAATTTTCCACACTCGCGTATAGGAGCGCTAAGAAAGTAGGTATGGAAGAATTGTTTCCCAGACATCCATGGTAACACTCCTAAACTTTATTTTAGAAAACGTATGGTAACTGTACCATACTGCGTTAAGGTTAATTGCTTCATAAACATTTTAGAAAGTTTTTTTTACAATGTATAGATGTAGCTAGCAAAATATTTATAATGTTGCAAATAGGTAAGCTTTCTTTTTATTCCAATCCTTTAAAACCTCAAATAGCATTGCAGGCGGTCATCAAATTACTGGTAAATCGAAAAACCTGATTACGTGACAGAACCTACCCCACTCCAGAGTGTGAATTATCATAAGCACTTCCTGCGGCGACGACGCACTAGTGTCATAGTTTCTCTGATGGAGCCGTTCGAGCGCGGTGAAAACGGGCCTGACACCCTCCCAAAGAGGTTAACGCTTGAATGACTCGACAGTCACTGGCCACTTTCATCTCGATACAATACAAGATAGCCGCAGCTCGCGGGATGGGGAATGTGAAGAGGTCACCCTGCAGCTCAGTTGGTCAGTGGGCCACTATTGTCTCGTCCCGCCACTGCCTCGCAGGGACCTTTGACAATCTCTCCTGCATTACAGCGTGTTTATGATCGCAGTGACGCAGAAGAATAGCTGGCAACCAGTATCGTCAGACACGACCCCACGTGTGCAACTAGACACGATTCCACATGTACAGGATGCCCCGCCAAGAATGAAAACTTCGATTCATAACCGCCGACAACTTGTTTAAATATAACTTCGATGCTATGCATGCATAAGGTGAGGTGGGAAGGTTTAGCGACCTTTTAATGACGAGGTTTTGAGAGCCGAAGAGGGTGAAGTGATGTGAATAGTCATCATCCAGGCTGAGCCAGGATTCTAACCCCGGACCTTCAGCACCGTAGTCCGGCGCCTAACCGACTACGCTACGGAGGCCGGCTATGCATACCTGAAAGGCTAACCTACAGTGTGGTTCAAGGCAAGATATACCAAAATTTGGCAACACTGCAACGCAAGTGGAGCGATCATGCCGGTTCATCCTCGGGCTATACTACTAGTTGGTCCCTATCTGGAACATACCACTGCATACGAAAAAATGGCAATCGAAGACATTTTAATTCTTGATAGCCCAATAACTGTTGCACACAGTTTCTAAAGCACTGCATGAGCTTTGCTCGTTTTACATCTCAAACAACTCAATGCATTACGTAGTTCAAACAAAGAACGATACATTTTCCGAAAATAATTATGCTGATCGAGTACAATTAACGAAGTACTTTTATAGACCTACTTCGGCTTGAACGCAATCAGCCCTCCGAAAATCACGTGGTAGGACGACATCAAGAAGCATACACGTGAGTTCACATTATCAGCGCTGCTTAGCGGAGCGACTTCTTTGAAGCAAGAGCGCAAATATAATCACCTGCTGTAAATCGAGATCTCCGACGTAGTCTAATCCTTCCTCAAATACACCCATTCTATTTACCGCACATTTGAACAGTAAGCGACAAATATGGATTTACATCACTTTGAATCCATAAAACCACATTCACGCAAACAATGGAAGGTCAATAATAATTTCAAATAGCCGCACTGCAACATATACACTCCCCGTCAATGCCATGCTTGGCAACGTGCGCCGCGTTATGTATTACGAATATTAATTTGTATTAAAATGTGGAGCAGTGATTACGAACAAAATAATGTTCGGAACACGTCAACACTCTTAATAAAGTTATTATACATTTCTGAAACATATAGTGGATTTTCTTATTAAATATTCTGCAACATATCTTACCACGCCAGCTTCCGTAGCGTGGTCGGAATTCCGGCCTACGGTGCGAGAGGTCCTGTGTTAAAATCCCAGCACGAGCATGTATGTGTGACGTTTACTTAGGTTTAAAAGGTCTGTAAGACATCCCTTATTAAACCCAACCGCATAAAACCGGCGGGCGTAAATAAACCTTCAAAAATAATAAAAAATTTTATCTTACCCACTTCCTTGTTTTTTTTCTTTTGTGCGCTTAATATTAGCCGAGTTGTATTAGGTATCAATATCTGGTCTCCAGCGCTTCCTGCATCTCACAAATTTCAACAAGCGGATTTCTGCTACATGGCGTGGCAATATATTACAACAGCATACGAGCATAAAATTGAATGCTTTTTCAAAACTTACACATAATGAACTTAAAGTATTGCGGTACTACACACTGGCTCAAAATAAAAAATTATATTTATATCCGCTTGTTTGGTCATTCGACGCATATTATTGTTAGTTCGTGTGTCACCAACAGTTTGAAAACCAATTATTCTGGATTACGTGGGATTTTTTTAGGAAACAGGACAACTCGTGGCAGGCAAAATGTTTACGAAATTCCCAACATCGGGAGGAAACTATAATTATGGTTCAGATAGGTCGTCGTCTTATAGTTGAAATTGTCCGCCTGAAGTTAGGCAGCCAGGTATATAAATGTGGATCAGTTATGTGGATTGCCTAATCTTCACGCGGCAGGCGCTGCTGCCTGGCAGTCTCTTTATAGTACCTTTTTATGGCGAACATGTCACGAGACGCACACACATATCTGATGTTTCTCGGACGCTATATTTTCACGGACGCTGTATAGCTGAAAATTGTAGCATGAGCAAGAATCAGGATTTGTTAATTCGTATTCATAGGTGCTCTAATCGCTTTCGGCCATAACATTTCCCGCACTGAGAAGAAAACACCGCTACATGTTTATAAACGTAAGAAAAATTTACGACTTTTCTACTGTGTTTTAATTAACACATTCTTTCTTATTTTTCCAACATATTTTTAAAAAATTCTAAAATAGCCTACAGTTAAATGGGGCACTCCGGGATAGTAAAAAAAAATTTTGTGGTGGTAATGCAGAATGCCGCTCGACATAACGTTGTAAGGAGACGCGAAGATCAGTAAAATTATGTGGCACACTAAGGGACGCAGAGTACCGGTAAATTTGCAAACAAATTATTGTATTCGAGGGTCGTAATTTGAGTAGTAATAGCAATAAATCGCAGCAGCGACGTCAAGTGGGCCGAGCCAACAGTCCGGGAAGCAGCGGAGATGTATCGATCACATCACTCCAAGGAGATTCCAATTCGATGACCGGCCAGGGTCAATCCCAGGATCTCATGTGGGTCTCACATGGCTTTCTGGACGAACGTACCCTCACAAGCATCACGCACGTGTTACAACGGTGAAGATATTGTGTTCCAAAATAACTGTTTCCGTCCATCGCCGCCATAACAGGTAATTTTTAAATAGTTGAACAGTAATAAACCTGGACGATACAACGCAGATCACCAGCAGATGCGGTACACGAAGTCTACGCCCAGGAAATGACTCAGAAGAGGGCGAGTCACCTTCAAGACTTGCGATGACGTGGAATGTACCTGTTCGATCAGCGTGGGATTTAAGGCCACATCCGGTAGTTAAGACGACTTTAAAACTATTTTTTTAAGCAACACGATTTTCATATAGAAGAATCCCTACATTGTTTTATCGCAAATATAATTTGTACCTAATTTTTCGGAAGTACAAAAACCTTTAGATTTTTGTAGCCACAGATGTATGGGGAAAAATTTACCATTTCTACGTTCTTAACATTGACTATACATCGGTGTGGTGAATTTACAAATACTTTTTACACTGTAAAACGAAGCTGATTAAGGACCTGACCCACGAAATATACGGCTGGCTACGTGAGGAGGACGAACAACGCTAGCCTCTCCCGTTGAACGTGCACGGCAGCACGTGCTCGAGGGCTAACCGAACACCTCCGCCCAGCTTAGCGGCAATTTAATTTCCCAAAGAACTCGTTATCGATTGCTTCCTCTTCCTCCCCTCTCTAAACTTCCTGGTTAGCCGGTGGGAGTTGGGCCGGTGCCATCATTCAAGAGGACGAACTCCAAGGCGAAGCAAGGAGGCCAACAACGCCGCAAATAGGAGATACAAGCCAGTTCCTAATGGAAGGGCTACGCTTTAAAAATATTATTTGTGAGATTGCCATACAGACTGATGTATAGGGGTGTTAGAAAAGAATCTGCTATGTACAACCATTCACCATTTTTTACTCAAAACTTTGAAAGTGTGCAATATTTCTTGAAGCTGGGAAGCAAACACAGAGGAACAAAACACTGTTCACACACGTATCAGGTCTCCTCAAGAGGGCGTGGTACATAACCTGTAACTGTAGGTTTCTTGAAGCCAATTTGCGAAAATTAAACAACAGCAATCCTAAACAATAGTTTTAGCCAACGTTTTAAACAAAATTGTTTCCAGAGTTACGAACTTCTGAGGAACAGTCTCTGAAGACGGAACCTTGTGCAAGAGATCACGCGTAACGAATTAGTAATTCTGGATAAATATTTACTCATACAGTTGACAAATAACGTTATCTAGGATTGTCATTAAGTATTTTATACATTTTGGCTTCGAAAAAAAAAGAGAAATCAATTGATGTTTTCAGCGTTTATCTGCACGTACTCTTTACTGGGCCCGCCTACCTGGATATGAAAGTTGTGATGTAGCTGTTCAGGAGAAACGTTTTTTCACAGAAAATCTTAGTCGTGAGATTGTGTGTGACATGTAAAATATATTAAGTTACCTCACACTAAGGGTTGATGGTTTCAGTTCTATCAGTTTCTAAAATAATTAGACAAAAGGCCTTAACCTTCCAAATTAGTGCCTTTTCCGGCATGTGTAATGCCGTTATTTTTTGTTATTTTTACTTAAAACCATTTAACCTTAGTAGATCTATCCTTTAGCTTTCGATCCCGTGACTGTTTGTACCTTGTAACATCTGAAAATTGAGTAAATCTTGTTCTTGTAATATGTGTCCTGCGCAAATATGCAGCCAGAGTTGTGGAAAATTGAAGGATTCGCAAGACCGAGCCGAGAGGACAACAGAGAGAGCGAGGGACAAACCTCCTCCACAACAGGGATCGACCCAATCCCGCTTTTGTTGGGGAAAACTTCACATCCAAGAAGTCGAAAGGCCGCTAAGGCGCTATGTAGGCGGGCCCCTTAAGCTTCTGAGGTTCATATCTTGTTTGCGAGCAAACTCGGCATTGCTTGTTGAATGAGCCTTCTTTTCAGTTGGAGGTCCTGCTGCCAGATGCTGTCTAGACAGAGTAGTCGGTGCTTCTCGCAAAGATGGTCTTCCTCGCTTTGTTCGCTCAGGCGGCTTAGCGTATTTTTCAATTATTTCCGAAATCAACTTGAATTGGAAGTCCGTCGTCAAACTCGAATTTTCCCCCGTTTTCATTTTATGCGAAGCATAATCATTCAACAACTCAAAAGTCTAAAAAGTGGAGAAAAAAAAGTTTTTTGTACACACTTTGTGTTTTTCCTCAGGACAGAGTCACACTTATCACTGCCACCCATGTTCAAGTTATATTCCAAAACACAACTTGGTTTTAAAACATCGTTACCTGTGGTCTATCCTCCTCACCTGTATCTTTCATTTCGATCTTGTTCATTGTACTGAGACGAGTTATCTCCCTTATGTCCTGCCAACGTACAAACAAAATGTTCTGTGCGCACTTAGCTAAAAAATTCCCCCCCCCCCCTATTTTCTTTTCGTGTACTTGGATGCAATTCCTTCCTACATTTCCCCACAGTCCCAAAGGCATTCGTCTTATTTTCGTGCAAATATTGAAACGGCTGTGGGTTGGTATACCACTTGTCAACTAAGAGGGCGTGGTCTTTGTTGAGAAATAGTGCCATCAATGTTGACACCACTGACCCCGAAATACCCAGCATATCAACAATGGCAACGTTTTGGGCTGTGACCAGTGTAAACAATTAAGTCAAACCCAGCTTCACACAATCGCACAGGACAAAAATGCTATCCCAAATTTATGCCTCTTGCTGGGCACCTATTGTAGGAATGGTAGCCGACCCTTGAAAAGCAATAGCTTCTTATATATTACCAAGTTCTGGAATGGGTAATAAACCTCTCACGTATGTGTCTGTATATTCAAGTAGTCTATAATCATCTGAATTTTGTACAACCTGTTTCCAGCTGGGTGTAATTCATTACATCAAAAATGCAGATACCACAACAATATATGTCACGTACATGGTGTTGCCAAATGTTGGTGTGTGTATGAGGGGGTCTGTGGACCAATATCCTTCACTGATATTTTTTTCTAGCGTTTGACTGCAAGGAAGAAGTATTGTACTGTATTTATCTTCCCAGTCGGCATCACTCGAAGGCTTTTGTTTCCTGGTGCCAGCTTCATTCATATAAATATGTTGATGTGCATGCCGGTTGGTTTCTGCAGCCATTTTGCCACACATCGTGTGGGAAAAAAAAATATTTTTGGCAGCATGAATTTTTAGTGACACCGTCAACACAAAATTGTGTACGCTAGGCTTAACGTTACCTTGCGTCCATGTGAAACATTTTTGTTGATCATTCCTTTTACCGAAGTCACCTTGCCCAGCTGTAGATTCATTCGGTTCGCTGTCAGTTTATTCCGATACGCCTCACTGTCACTTTCACTACGAATATAGTCACTTTCACTTTCTTCATTTTCGCTTTCATCGTTCATAGACACTTCATCAACAATGTATTTTTTTTTTGTTTGTTACTAGCAAGTAAGTAAATAAGAACACAACAAGCAAACCTTATTTCAGATCACACAGATCTTCAAATTTGCTATGCACGACAGTAATAACTACAGTTTTTATTTTTTCTAATTTACGGCACCGCGTAGTGATAATCACAAACTGCATGCCAATGTGTGTTTACAAACGAACTATGGTCACAGAATAAATAAGTACTACTATTTATTTATTCCGTGCTATGGTCATAAACTAACACATTTTGCCAGATAAACTATGGCAATAAAGAGGATAAGACGGACGGTAAGAGTGCCGCGAGCAGGTCTGGACACTCGC
This sequence comes from Medauroidea extradentata, assembly GCA_003012365.1. Classification (NCBI taxonomy): domain Eukaryota; kingdom Metazoa; phylum Arthropoda; class Insecta; order Phasmatodea; family Phasmatidae; genus Medauroidea; species Medauroidea extradentata. The sequence goes on from PNEQ01041083.1 coordinate 25,438, forward strand.
CTATCTACCAATGTATTTTGTTCGACCCCTTAGTTGTTTGGCTGTAGTTCAAGATACAGAGAATGTTGTACTTTTTGGCGCTGTAATGAGCGCGATCGGACACAAACTTCGCCCACTTTTTTTTCCATTGTTAACATTATAAAGAAAATATAGATTTCTGGCGCCATGATTTAAAATTGCGAGCGAAGGATGTATTTCGTAAATTGATAAATTGTTTATCTTAGTGGAAAGGAAGTGGGCGAGTATCAATTACTCTTTTCGACCAATCCATAGATAACACTATACACAGTGTATGGCAGTTCACACTATGTGCGGAAAAGGTTTTAGTTAGGGGGCCCGATTTGAATGACACACACTATGTCCAGAAACAATCGCACAATAAGCTTACCACGCAAATCTTGGGGTAAATTGGAGACGAAAATTTCAGTGGCAAAGTGTTGTACAATGATATTTTATACGGACAGTGTGACAACATAGCATTAGTCTCCTCTCGCGCCACATATCTAACTGCTACTGTTCTGACCTGCATACTATTGAGTGCAGGATAAAATTCCTAACTGTCCTAACATTATTCTACGTTTATTTGACGTAGTATACATAAAATAACACCTGGACGTGTAGCGCACGAGAGGACTTTCTCCCTGCAGTGTTGCCACATTGTGCACGTAAAACGTGGTGGCAAAACATTTTTCCAGCTACATTTTCGTCACTAATTTAGCCCAGAATTCGCGTGGTGTGCTTATTACGCGTTTGTTTCTGGGCATCCTGTACAAAAAAAACTACTAATATGTTTGGGACTCGCCCTTATAGGTCAAACTTGTATATTAATAACTTTCAACATTTACTCAATCTACACGCTGAAGTATGGCAAGCGTCAAATACTGCGTACGAGGCAGTAATTTCCATTACTATTCAGCAATTTTTTTTAACCACTGGGCCGTCAAGTGTAGTTATTTGGTACAACAGGAAAACTTCCAAAATTTTTTCTGGAATTTATATTCCACATACGGCGGCGTGGAATAAGAAAAAACACAACTAATATCGAAAACGTCTAACTTAAATATTCATAATTATTTCTTCAGTCAGGACTGCAACATAGGAAATTAAAATTCCTGAGAAAAAAGTTACACATTGCCTTGGTGTCCCACGCAAACCCAGTTGACAGCAGATGTTGCTCGTTCTGGGAGGGGGGGGGGTCACTTACTGTTAGTTTGCAATGTTTGGCACGATGTAAGTCGGTATTTTATATTTACTACAGCGCAGACGCGATGTTGATTTCAATGTATGTAAAGTAAATGTTGTTTTCTATTGTGACGAAACTGTGTCCTGAGAAAAGTAAAGTAATGTTAAACAGAGTATGCCTAAATTTACCTCCCACTAACGCACACATAATATTATCACGCCCCAAGCCTGGGGGAAGATGGGGAAGGGAAGAGGATGGAAAAGTGTAAGCCCGAACAATCTGAATACGCTCAATACATTAATACCAAATCAGCGGTTTTTACTACCATTATCTTATGCAGTTTCAGTCGAGCTGCCACTAAACCATCAATAATAATGGTCTGAGTGATAGTAACAATTTGGCAAACTATTATTAAAGGGTGTAAAACATATAAAACCCAACACATTGTGATATTTGCAAGATTTTTTACAAACTTTGTTACAAGTTAATATTTTGCCTGTGCGATATGATTCTGGTAAACTACTTACGACGCTGTAATTATGAAACGTGTATTACGCTTAGGGAATGCTTCACTTAAAAAAAAATGTTCGTTTATAGTTTGAAGAATGGGGGTGGCTATTTTATGCTGACGCCTAAAAACCTCGAAAAATTCATTAAGTGTTTCTAGGAGTAACTAATTTTCAAAGCCCTCTTAAAATGTTTTAACTACTATGGCAAGGACATGATCTGCCACGTCTACTCATTTACAAGAATCGTTTTTTAAACCTGAAAGAAGATCTTTTAAGGACGTATCACAGTTTTTGTTAAAGCTGGTTCTACTAGGTAGAAAAAATTTTAATAGCGACAAAATCTGAATGATTTTAATTATTTGATTAAAGAAACTCACACGAATAAAAATTAAATCGAATGTGTCCAGAAAAAATTGACAAAAATATTTTCAACAAAACTGTAGACTGTTACGCAATGTCACATTCGTTGCATAAATAACGCTCCCAAACAGTATACATGAGTAACTATCATTACTTCTGACAAGATTCGGTAACAAGTGGCAAACAAACTGTTGACAAAATTGTCCCTTAGGAACCGCACTTAGGAAAATCTTAAAATTCTCGTCCGTTCTAGGTAGCAACCATGTAATGTCCGGGGTCGGGACGTGCAAACATGAATAAATTTGCGCTCGCGTGTTTTGTTTGCGCGGCATGCTCGGGGATCACATTCCATTCTGCGTCTCTAAGTCCTTGGATTCTCAGGCCGTGTCCTTCGTATCTTGCGTTTCAGTTGGCTGCAAATGTCGCAGTACGCAGATCAGCATGAACGCCAAGGTCTTCTCCAAGACAACAAAACATATCCACAGTGTTTCATTCCTTTGTGTTTACCGATGTTTAGTAATAATTCTTGTACATATATTATACGTCCCTGAAAAAACTTTTCCTACACAAGAGTTAGTTAAAATATCTGTCTCAATTGCTATTTTTATTTTTAATGAACTCGTCATTTCCTATGTCCACGTTTTATTGCATAATAGGAAAGGCCTGCTAAAATAATTGCCCATACATTACGTTAAGTGCTTGATGAATATCCATATGTTAACAAACACAAAGTGAGTGAGAGAGAGATTTCGTCTGCACTTAGCATACAGGTCTTTAGCGCTTATCAGGTACCGCTGGAATGAAGGGGCGGGGGAAACGGAAAATCCGCGAGAAAACCTGACGACCAACTGCATCATCCGGCACGATTCCCATATGCGTGTGAAAATCCGGGGACCGGCCCCGGCGGGAAACAAACACACAAATAAAACTGTTTAATACAAATAAAATAACGAGACTGCGTCATTATGCTTACTTTGCGAGAACGTTTAAAAGTAATTGCGTCTAACTTCGAAGCAATCTTGCAAGTTACGAACTTAACTTCAACGTAGCTGAATAAAAAAATTTCAGACGAAATACGCTTAATTCTGTACCACATTATTTCACAGGTAACAAAAAAACACTTCCCCGCTTACTAACACCTGCACCACAGAAACTTTACGAAGTTTATGTTCGATACTTGATACATAAAAGGATAATGTAAAAATTTACATTTAACAAAAACATTACTTTTTTTTCGGTAACTGTTTCTGATACAGTATTTTACAACAAATAGAAAGCGTAATCATTAATACTAGTATTTTAAGATTTTTTTTAATAGTCACTACATTTAGATCCTGTAACAGAGAGCGTGCAGGTAGTTAAAAGTAAAAGGCACAATGTTTAATGTTTGTAATGTACCAAACACTGCACAACACTACAATACTACCTGTGTCCTTTAATACGCTAAACAAAATCTGTATAGTAGTACCTGATTTGAGAAAAACTAATATAAATTGACAGGCATGAGTCCTTAAGTGCATCAAACGTTACTATTACTACTGCTACGGACGATGGGTGTACTGTGGCTAAAAAAATAAAATAAAATAAAATAAAAAAATAAAATAAAATAAAAAAATAAAAAAACATTATTTGAAACAAGTCTTACAAAACATATTTTAGTCCTATGAAGACAATATTTAGAACTTGATATATAGGGCTGAATGTTTTTTGAAAGACTGTTTCAAAACTGAAAATATTTTATGCAAACAACTGGCGCATAGTCGGTTGATGCATAACAGTCCAATTAGTAGTTTTAGTTCGCGTGTTCACTAAAGCAACAGCTAGGTACAGAAACGCATAAATATCAGTGCACCTTACATCATCCGCAGTATTTATTTTGGCAGCAAGTGCTACGCATAACATAATGGACGGATCCAGAGTTAGGGAGGAGGAGAGGTGGTTTACCTCCTTTCCCGCCAAACCCATCACTGAAATGAGGCTATCCTGTGAATATTTTTTAATGTGAATTAAATATTATCAGCAATGTTAAAACTGTTGGTTTTATTTAGCTAAATTTTTAGGAATTCCTGAAACGGTTGTTGCATAAAGCCCCCTCGAAAGCTATAAATAGAAAATCTACACCCGCATAAGTGTGAGCATGACACCCTCCGAACCACAAAATCTATATTCGCCGCTGATACCAAGCAGTAAAACCCTAGGGCTACTATAGGCTGTTCATGATAAAGTGAGCGTTGCTTACAATTTTCTGCGAGCCATTATGCCTCCGTCTTTACTATTTTAAATACGAAAACTCCACTGTAACTAAAAACTAGTGTAAATATTTCACAACTCGCAAAAGTTTACTTGTATAACCTCAATAACTATATTTTATCGAAAATTATTAAGTGTGGAGAAGTGCTCAGTTTAAAGTGAACCACCTATACTTCTGCCACGACGTAGTTCCCTGTAGCAGCGATAGAAGTGCAAGTCATGCCTCTTGAAGCAGCAACCTAATGGAAGCCTCTAACGTCAGGCGAGTCTTTTGTTCCGACCCTCCTCACCGGCGACCTCATCACAAGTACACACTTCCCTAACCCTCCAATGCTCCGGGAGCTCCCAGTAGATTAAAAAAAAAAAAAAAAAATTCCTACCGGCACAAAAGGACGGGTAGCCACACCAAGTCACCAGTGTATACTGGTAGGACAAAAATTTCACCTTGAAGCAACACGTAACACGATTCAAGTTTCCAAGCGTCCAGTAAGTCACAAGAGCAGCTTCTCAGCCGACTAAGAGCTCTTACCAGGCTTCAAGACCTTCAAAAATGCATCCCGGACGTGACGTCACATACCGCTTTTCGGATTCTCAGCAAGGGAATATACGCGCCTTAGAATGTCCCCTTCAACCAAGAGCACGAGCCGTTTAGCCTTCGAGCCTTAGATCCGAATTAGCGGAATGCAACCTACAAGGGCCTAAGACTCAAGAGGAAGTAATCAAGGGCACTGTGCACTGAAATCTAACACTGCCTAACTCTGAGCTCTGGCGGAGAAAGAATAGGGTTTTACATGTTAAATTATTATCAATGGCACTGTCACCTTCTGTGATATTGATTTCCGGACGAAAATCATTTTCTGCGCCGAGAAAAGGAGAATATTGCAACGTAAATAACATTGCAGAAAAGAAATAATGAATAGCCATTTTCGCGCGTTTGAGTGTAAAATTGTTTTTTTTTTTTTTTGCCACAATTTTCAGGGTGTTGAAAAAAAACTGCCTACACGACCCATAGCAATGTACGCGGTACCGAGACGAACAAAACAGTCAGTGGTTTAGATGTAACTTCAACCGTTACTGAGCCAAGTGGCTCCCGCCGTGGCTTCAAGGTAGGCAGTGACCTTAAGCTGTAGTTGGCAGACAAAACTTGACTGATTAGCGAATATATATAACTGAAATGCAGTGTTACAAATTTTGAAACAAGAAGCAAGCAAGGTCTGACATACGTAATGTAAATAATATAACTTTTAAGAATGTTCTATGAGGTAACATTTCATAAAATATTTAAGAAATATAGCAATATGTTAAGTGTTATTTCGCATTTCCGTTATCATAAAAACCCTGAATTTCTTGCGGGTTTTAAACTAACCTGGCTATCGACAAAATCTGGCAACGTGTCTGAAAATACCTATCTCATTCCAGTTTGTGATTTCTTACAACCGATTCACGTGAAGTCAGGTGTGCACGCTGGGCAACTTCAACAGAACCTCCTCCCAGCATCATTTCGTCGAATGACTCAAGCGGCTTGAAGTGCAAATATTAATGTAACCGGAAGGGTTGGCACTAGGAAACGACGGAGGCAGATAAACCACTCGTAGACGAAGACCGTACAAGACTGAGGTACTTGTTATGAATGTTTCCAGCAGAGTTGTAACATTAATTCCATGTATCTCGTAATAAACTGTCTTGTAGATCAGCAGACAACCAATTCTACGTAGCCTGGTTCTATACCACTGTACCGGGCTACAAAGTAAAATGTAAACGTTTTTATGCGTAAGAATGCATGGAACATGATTCAGCGTTAAATGCATTAGTTTAAAATTGTAGGTTCCTCGAATCCAATTCAAAAAAAATCCTAGACACAAGCTTTGCTAACTTTCTGAGCAAAATGTTTTCCCCGTTTTCAAATAACTTATTTCTTAATAATAATCTCTGGCGCCGAGCATTTAATTTAAGCGCAAGAAAACACGCTCAACAAACGCATTTCGGATAAATGTTGACCATAAAGTTCGCAAATATCTTTCCTGGATTGCTGCACGTAGTTTTTCCATGCAAACTTACAGAACGCGTACATATCAATTTGTGTTTTTAGCGTTTATTTTTTTTGCCACACACTCAGGGCCATACATGATCCTTCGTGTCTATCTTCGCGATAATTTTTTTTTAAAGAGCACAAAAGTCTCCCAGTATTGTTGAAAATATTTTTTTCTAAGAAAACATTACGGACTAAGTTTATTTAAGTAATGTAATTTTCGTTTATGATCTAGCCTAACGGTATTTTTGTCTAGAAAATAAAACTACATAGTAAAAACTATTTCCTACAAAAATGTGAGATAGAAGTACGGTATCTGGTAGCATTAAGAAAAAAAAACCTAGTATGCATAAAATCAGTAAAAATGGTCATAAGATTTCGTTGAATGTATGTGGCCGACTACACACAACGTAATTACAGCATTAGTAGAAACCCTAGAAAGAGGGGCGGTACAAACTTTTCACAACTAACGACCGGGTGCACCAACTGTGTTCTCACGTCACTTTTAAGTGGCCTTACTTCCTGCTTAAAATTAATTATATAAGTTACTTTTTTTTAATTATTTTACGTGCACTACACCTGTATACCTACGAACAAAACACAAGACTTCCAGAATACCTGTATTTGAAGTAGTCTGTCTTTTATTTGTTTATTTCGAGTCATTGGTACTTCTGGAGTACTATTTCTAGCACACGTATTTCGTAAATTTTATAGGGACACTAGATATGTTAAACAAAATGTCGCTATGGCAAAATATTTGCTTAGAAAGTCGGAAAAAAATCAACTGCTTAGACTCTAGGCGCGTATAGCTTTTTCGCCGACAGATCGTCTATGCGATACATTAAGTTGTTTTATGACGTAATATTAAACGGCGTATTTCAAACGCCCGTGTCGTTTCAAAAATTCAGCACCTATATTTTCAAAACTAGAAAAGGACACACATTTATCGCCATTTTCGCCACGAGAAAATAGCTTCAAAGATTTCTGGAGTGCTCGAAATAGGTACACACACGCACTGGCGCGAGATATATGTTTCGTAGTTACACATGTGACTATTTTTACAGCAAGAAAAATGGTTATCTTTCATAGCCCTTGTATAATGGCATGTCAAAGCCCTAATTTGCATGAAACGGTTTTAAACAAGAAAGAAAAACGAACTTACAGAAATAAAATAATTCCCACTGTAGAACAGTGTCGCAGGCTACGCCAAAAAATTGTCAAAAACGCATTGAAGATTGTGTATTTACTTTTTTAAGCACAGAGTTTGGCAATCGCAAACATTTTGCAATTTTTTAAATACAAATTACGGTTTTGTTTTGTATATGTCTTGACGTACACCGTGGCACTGTTCTTCAGTGTGATTATTTTTATTTCATTACTGAAAGCCACACGATTTTCCTTTCTCATATAAAACAGTTTCGTGCCGATTTGGACTTCGACGTGCCATGCTCATTATACAAAAACCACGAAAATTAATAACTGCTGGTAGAAAATAGTCTCGATGTGTGTCAACAAAACAAACCATATCTCCATAGAGCCAATGTTTTTGGTAAAAAAGAATTTTGCAACAACGTGTTTCAATGCCTTACGTGCCAACCCGCAACTCTGGTTTGTGGTTATTGGCAGAATATAATACGGCAGAGGCGTGGCTCATTTGATTGCACCAACCAGAGCAATGTTACCGCGACATAACACGTCCGTGAATTGCGGGTAGGACCCCGAGACGCCGCAAGTTAAAAACTTCCAATCACTAAACATGAATCAGAGAAACAGATGTGTACATAAGGCATTGAAACAAATTGATGCAGAATTCTTTTCACCAAAAATCACTGGCTCTATATATCCCGTACAAATACAAAATTGTTAGTGAACTCCCCCCGCAAGTTGTATCGGCCGAAGCCGTGCACATACCCCTACGGCCTGGGCAGCCAACCTTCATGTAAGCACTACCTGATTGGCCGCAGCGCTGCACACGCTGGAGCTGACTAAAGAAGGCTGGCGGCCTGCCAACACCGGCACATTACGCCACTGGTTCACTTTCATGCCGTCACGGTCCAGCAAGTGCCGCCGGAGGTGGGAGCGGCACGCAGAGAGGCGGGAAACTCGTACCTACCCTCGACATGTCGCCTGACGTCACACCTCGCGACCACGTCATCCCTCGTGCCCTTGCAAAAGGAACCAGACGTGGCCCACAACGTGTTCTCCTAAGCCAAAGCTTCCATCATGTATACCGATTCTATGATATGCCAAATTATTTTTTAACCTTAAAGACGAGAAAATATTCCAACACCGTTAGTATGAATTACCAAATAGTCCATTGTTCCCCAATACAAAAAAATGCGACTAAATAGTAAACGAAAATTTAAAGAAGTAATTCGCTAAAACTTTTTCTTTCTTATTGTTCTGAAAAAAAATTGTTTGCATCAAATGTAGGAGAATGTTTTACGATATCTGTCCTTGTTTACCAACATAATAATTGTCGCAAGAAATTGACGTCATTAATAAACCATCACTCAATTTTTACAGACATTTCCCACGTCCTGATACGTTGCTCACAGGATTTCAATTATGGAAGATGTGGAACAGTGGGAACAAACAAGACGAAAAGTATGCAATGCCAAGTCGAAACGCTCACACTACAGTGAATTTTAATCGTGATTCTGGTAAATTATCAAAAAAGGTACTGAACACGAAATTTTCATGTACCAACAAAAGAAAATAAGGGAAAAACCAAGCTCCTAAATTATAAATTAAAAATTTTATAGCTACGCAAATAAAACAGGTTGTGTATTAGAAAATAAGAATATAAGAATATATTAAAAAAGTAAAAAAAAGTATTATTTAAACACACTAATGTTCTATTTTATCAAATGTGGGACTGTTTTCTTTCCTTCAGATCATCGACTCGCGCAGGGGCTGCCGACTCGTTACACGCAGAATTGCCCAGGGCGAGCAGGACCGTTAAAATGCAGGCTGACTCTCCGGAGCGGGATCCAGTTGTCTGAGGGAACCGCTTGCCTGGTGAGAAGCGAGCTGAAGGCATGTCGCTACGTCGTCGCCTTCCTTCCACCGCACACTGGACCCGTGTCGGCGCATGTGACGTCCGTTCGCCGACCTTGCTTGCCCGCCATTTAAATCTGTTTTTTAAACCTGCGGTAGGCGCGAGCGGGACGCTGGTACACGTGACTAGCATCCCGGATGAGTTTCCCCCTTCCCCTCTTCGCATTTCCATCCAGCCATTTCCGCCCGACACCCATTGTCCTCCGTCTTACTCCTAACATGGCCCTCCCCACTCATAGGCTGCAACATTCGGTTTCAAAACAAAGGTGAGCTTCTGTGGCCTTGGGCTATGATGTTGCACTCTTGCAGCGAGATGACAGAATTTGTAATTTACTTCTTATACTTTACCTCTCCGAAACAAAACAGAGACAACAATACACTAATTATACTCTATCCATTCTAAGGTTAGAGCTAATTTATTTAAGTGAACGGCTATTACATTTTGCACAGCATGAATTTCGTTCGAAATATTGAAAAATACAAGATAACTGCCTTACGGCACAGTCAGGAATCAAGATATAATTAAATTGTTTCGATTTATTTCGTTAGCAATTTTTATTTCTCCTGCAACCATAAGAGAGAACAAAGTATAGCACGTTTGAATAATTTATATTATCTATCGACTGGATTACATCACGTAATTTACGTCAATAATCCACATTCACGCATATAAAACGACAGCTCTGCACTTTGCATTCTGGAATATTCTACTTAAATAGTCTCTTATTAATTACGCCACGTTGCTTTGTATCAAATTAACTGCAATATTTAACAAGGAAAGCCAAGTCTGGATGTACTATAGTTTTTGAACATACTCCATTGCCATGTACGGTAGATGTCTACGAAATAAAACTAGAGGCTAGAAAAAAACAAAAGCAGAGTATGCTTTAGTCAACAGCATGCGTACAACTAAAAATTCCATAAATGGAACCGGGTTAAATAAAACAAGGACCACCAAATAAGGGGAAAAAAAAGAAACAAAAACAAGAAAAAACTGGACACCATCAAGACGGGCAACAGGTTTCACGCCTGGTTTGGCAAAAGGACAAACAAAAATTTTCGTGTCTGGAAAACTACTGTGTTATGTTTTGCTTCATCATTGTCGTATTATTGTGGTCCACACGTTTTATCTGTTTCCTTCTTCTAGTCACCATGAGCGTAGTATAACTCCAGTTGGCACTGAAAGTTCTGCAGTCATGTACAGTAATGAGCTCGAAGGTTTCTTTCCATATGTGTTTACTTAACCATGTTATGTCCGTGCAAACCACTTAGCGCAAATCACTGTCGAAAATGTAAACAGTCTACGAAAAAACCAACTAGAGCAACTGAGCTCTGCAAGGACGTCAGAATAGACAAAATTAAAACGGCAAACCCAAAGACGGCGGGGTAGATAAATAAGCACTGAGTTCTACAACTGAGATCTACGCTTTTTGAAAGTCAATATAGGAAAACTACGAAACAGCAATCCTTGATAATTATACTTGCCAACTTTATGAGCAAACATTTACCCGGAATAATGCACTTGTTAAGTGTGATCTCTTGCGCCACAAACTAAATGTACGAGATATCGGCGTCAGAGAATCGTTGCGGATGTCTGTTGATTCTGTATACCTGAAGTATGGACAGTGAAGTGGCGTGTAACTTTTTTTTTTAAACCGAAATAGCTTAACTTACTCAGATAACGTTTATTTAAGAAAATAACGCACACTTTAAGCTATTAAAATTTTAGAAACGCAGCAGGCTTATTATATACATGATGAGGTCCCTCAAACCGGCGGTTTGAGAAAGCCGTAACTTCAAAAATACCAGCGGACGTCGTAAAACAGAAAATTAGGAGCCTGTGTTGGCTGACTACCCACAAATAAAAAATGTACGGTCAGCGCTTAACGTCCCACAGTAAAAAGCCCTCTACTAAAGCACTGCACGCCAGTTTAACGCGCCGCGAATACAGCGATGCTGTTGTGGAGCGTGGCTATCTAGCCCTTAACACTCCTCCAGATACGGAAAATTACACGCCTCTTACCTATTCCCCTTCAAGCAACCTTCATTCCAAGATATATATTCCGTCGCATTGTTACAGCGTCACAGTAGCGGCATTGTTATTCAGTCAAGTTATTGTTGCTTGGGTATTTTCCTGCCAGCTTTTCAAGATACTGTAAAGAACCACTGAAGGACAGACGTGTCTTTTATATGGGCATTTGTATCGGTAATCCGTCCTTTTGTTACCTTTCTAGCATGAAGTGGAGGCTAATCAGCAACAGCTGAAAAAGCTATTTTCTGCTGTGATGCAGTGAGGCGCGAGTGTTTTACGACCTAGCGAGGGTGAAGTGGACAACACAATATCCACGATAGAGCCGGGATTCGAACCCGGGACCTTTAGCATCGTAGACCTGCACCTAATCGACTACGCTACGAAGGCTGGCTGTTGTGATGCAATAAAGCTCGGTCTTAGTCGCCGTACTGAATTATAACCGGGTGTAGGGCTAAAATTCATTTTCAAGAACCGATCCAAAGTTGAACACTTTAAACGTCCATGACGTAGTACATAGTGATACATAACACCGTACAATTATTGTGTATAGACCCGTGTCTCCGCACGAGAGCACGCGGCATATAGGCATTGTGGCAGTCGCGGGAGGTCGCCACCCCCCCCCCCCTCCATAACTTCTACCACGAGAAACAGACAAGCAGTCAGTCGCTAACGACACTTTGTGTGCTCCACGGTCGCACAGCCATTGTCCCGGCCGACACGCGCCGACACGCGCCGACGAGAGAGAGAGAGAGAGAGAGAGAGAGAGAGAGAGAGAGAGAGAGAGAGAGAGAGAGAGAACAACCAGGCCACGCCGTGGATCTGCGCTACCAACAAAACTAAGTCGTGGGTTTACAATACGACTTGCAGACCCACTTACCTCAACTGCTGACTATTTCCACGACCGACAGCAAGAGATTGTATTATATTATCCGACGTGGGCGATATGAGACAGGGCTGTTGTGTCGAACAACGCCGACTGAACGTTTTTATTGAAAACATTCTCTGCGCTATGAACTAGTGTAATAAACATCACACAACCTTACAGAGAGGTAAAAGACCAGTACGGGTCTCTTAAAAAATTAAATAAAAATATAAAAACCCGGCATGAAGCATTTTAAGATAATTGTCGCATACAGATGTATTTGTAAACCAAAACTATAGACCGTCTCACGTAAGAATTCTACTGTTTGGCAGTTGTGTTTACATTCCCTTCTGCCACTGATGGCCAGTGTTTTTCCATTATCATACGATATTTTTTACACATTCAATTGGCTCTCCAACTGTGCAGTACATCAAAACGAAAATTATTTTTCGGTAGAAATGTGTACCCATAATAGTCTTCAGATCTGTCGGGAAAAAAATATTACGTGAAACAAACTATGTATTACCAATCCTCAGCCTACGACGACCACTGCTTTCCAAATCTCAATTCAATTTTTCTCATTTCAATTTAATACAATCTTCTAAATCTTAAGGTGGCTGCCTAGCTGGACATTATATGCACGTACGAAGCCTAAAGAGCAGAAGCGTTACGAGCGACAACACGCCCATCAATCGTCATGCCTTAATCTAATATCTAGACAAATTATGAACCATCATTTCCACAGAATATTATTACTGATATTAATGTCTATTGTAGGCGTCTATGTCTTTTTTTAAATCAAGATTCTGCACAATGTTCAGAACATGGAAAAAATAACATTTTTGCTTCGTTCGGTTGCGAAAACATATATTTTACAAATAAATAACGAACGTGAAATGTGTATACTCATATGTGACATTTAAATGCTATTTCTAATCGGACATAATTTACGCATATTTAACAGGTTTCGTATAACTATCTGTATTTATATATTTTTTTAAAAATTGATGACGGTAATAGAATTTAATTTATATATATATTTTTTTGGAATACACATTTAAAAATTGTCCTATATTACCACGTTTATTATCTGCATCTAACGACGAATGCTGTTAGATACACTAGTACACGCTAAATGCGTTACATGAAATTAATGTTTGTAGATTGCATGCAATTTTTTTTTTACATAATTCAAAGAAAACGAAAGCCAAATATTAAAAACTTAATAAAAGCAAAACAATTATGCAATTCTAGATCAATGTCTTCATGACGCTGTAATGGCTTACACTTAAATTATTACAATTTTCCTTTGATACGAAGTCTCAAAACCATAAAATACTCTAACACTCGGACACAAATGTAGCAATGAACTACGTAACTGAATCTTTATAAACCCAATACGTATTTTTAATCTTAAAAAAAAAAAAACGAAAAAAAGCCAGGAAAAGGTTGCTAAAGCAGAACTTATTTTTTAAACCTAGAGTTGTTTACTGTCAGTTTTTTTAATATTAGGTTATGTAGCCAATGGCATGTCAACTGTGAATTATTTTTGTTGAAGTCAACTTGTTTTCACTATTTGCATGGCAGCGTAACCTACAAGTTTTGACTTTGACGCACCATTATGAGAAAACTACCATGTTTTGTAAGATAAACTTTATTTGCAGGTAGCGTACACAAAACTGATACTATTTCGTAAAAATATAACTTTTTTATACTAAACCCATTTGAACAGACATGATGCGTCAGTTGAGAGGGTCTTCTGAAAGTCCTCAATTTACATACAGTGAATGGTTGACAGCTAGGCGGCCTAGAGCCAGCGATAAACGCGACAAGGTGAGCCGGCCGCCGCTGGAAATCCGGTCTTCCACGGTCACACACACACCTAGTTCCGACAACACCGTCCACACAGCCTCTTCTACTGCTTATGGTTACGACCCTGAGCACTTCACACTTAATTCCTAAACAAAGCCTCGTACTATGAGCCATTACCGCACTACGCAGACGCGATGAATGACAGACGTTAGATATTAAGGGTGCTAAAGTGCGACAGATTCATAATTTTATGAAATATCGTTAGTTTTGTAGACGATACTAGTGAATACAGTCTCCCCTTACGAAACAATTTTATATCTAGTAGTTTTCTCATAACGGTGCGTCAAAGTCAAAATTTGCTTGTTACGCTGCCATTGCAAATAGTGAAAACCAATCAACCTACTTAAATGAAATATTTTACTGTGAACTAACATACTATGAGCTTTGCAATAAAACATTTAAGAATCCACAGTGACGTATTTGAGTTTAAAAAAAATCACAGAAGTACAAAAAAATTACAAAAATTCAACATTTTTTTAAAATCTAAAAATAGTTCGCGAGATGTTTAATGCTTTATTACGTAGCCCATGGCATGTTATTTCACCGTGAATTATTTCACTTACATAAGTCAACTGGTTTTCACTATTTGTATGGCAGCGTAACAAGCACATTTTGACTTTTGTTAATAACAAATGATATGGGCATTACAAGGACATTTCGAGCCTCTATTTTAAAGAGTTTTGTTACTTTCAAATAATGAATACTGCTATCATATTCCAGGACAATTGAGACCTGTTGTAATGCCAACAAACATAGCCTACAGAAATGAAACGGTACCAATCAAAAAAATCAAAACTTGAAGGCATTCTAAAATGTTTGCATTATGTTGCAACTCATGACGAAGCGGTCACATTCTATGACAATATACTACATTGGCCTGCCATGACCAATAGACATGTCGATGAATGCGGCAATGGTGCATTATTTTTTATGGCATGTTGTAAATTAAGAATGTGTTTCCATGTTTGATAAGATTTTTCACTAGCATATACCAAGGTTCCAATAATATACACCATGGGCATTATGTTTTCTCTGATAGTGAAATACATAGCGTTACTTTATTGGTATAAAATATCAGGTGGTGGTGTGTTTGCAAAACATGTTTCCATGTGACATATTATTAGTCTGTCACTGGAATATACAACATTGCACTAATATATACTTAAGACATTATGCTTTATGTGTCATTATTATAATGAACGTTATTTCATTTGCAAAAGATATGAAGTCAACTAACTTTATTAATTTACAAAAAAATAAAAGACAAAAGAATTTCAGTGTGAATTCTATTTCATATTATTCCACACACTATGCTTTCAGGTTATCCATTATTGATAACTCATTTCATTCCCAGATCCACAATGATAAGTTATTTGTTGTTTCCCGGCAATCTTGGACTTGGTCCCTTTTGCAAATTCCTGATTCAATTGTTTTGTAAGGAGACTATACTCACTAATATAATCTACAAAACTAACGATATTTCATAAAAATATAAAATTATTATTTTATCACACTTGAACACCCTTAAGGCTCGGTTTCAGACGCCATATTAAATTGTATTACTTTTCACTTTTTTAGAATTCTAGGAAGAAAAAAGGTTAAATATGCAATTATACCACAAATTCTATTTACATTTCGCTACAGTACAGATCTTGTAATTTAGACGTTAACAAATAATTACGCCGCAATGTGTGTGGAAAATATTTTATGTAATAATATGGCCGACAAATTGTGACGTAACTATACATTACTAGCTCTATTGCCATGATTGTACTGTAGCTCGAGGTAAATAAAATTTGCTGTATAGTGGCCGATTTAACATTTTTCTTCACAGAATTCAAAAAAAAAAAAATTCAATATGGCAACCGAAACCATTTTTGTATTTAATAAAAAATGCGGAAATTTTTCAAATTTTATTTAAAAATACACAAATATATTTTTCTTGTTTTATATATTATGTGCATTTTTCGGTTTATGTCGGTTTTAGTGGCGTACATAAAACAGTAAAGTGCAAATTTTGATGTTTTCGACTCATTACGAAAAAACAATGTCTGAGACAAAACTTTCCTAAGAGGAATATTTATTCACAATTTATGTCTAAAATAAAATAAAAAAGATTTGGTACAAATATAAAAATAAATAAAGACGTCAAAAATTGAGGTGAACCGCGGCCTCAAGAAAGGCGATAGGTAACTTCGCCAAGTTCGTTTAACACCATTTACTTCATTTTCTGTGAGTTGTCGAACTTGCTAAATAGAGCTCTTTTTGTTATTTAAATTTGCACTTTAATAAAAATTTTAACGAAATTTTTAACAGAGGCATTTCTAGTTGCATATTTCCTTCAATGCATGCCATGATCTCAGTGTGCATAAACTTTATCATTTGCTTCCGCATTGCCTCCACAACACCGCAAAATGTATCTTATCACCACAGTAAAATTTATTATACAAGACTCCTAACCTACCGAAAGTGTTCAATTCAAAATACGGTATTTATTGGCAATTTCAACTAACCTAAGCCAAGGTTTCTTCTATTACAAGCAAGCAACTTATGTTATTTTCCCACGGGATAATTTCAGCTGCCAGTTGCGATGTAGGGACGCTAAATTCAGGCGTCATTTTTGTTAAAAAGCTTACGTGATGGTAAAAATAATTGTATCGTTTTGATATTAATTAAAATCGGTAATGACTTTGCTTTTCAGTAAAAACCTAAAATCAAGATATTTTTGTCTGTTTAGACCGGCCAACATTCGCTGTATTATAGTACATTATTTTATTAATCCCCTCGCAGACTCCCACGCAATTAGCGGTGTAAATTTTCACTTACGAAATTAGTTCATAAGAAATTCTATCACCTTCTTAAGCTGCAGTATAATTAAACTTCCCTTAACTAATTGACCTAAACGAAAGAAAAACGCAGGGGGACGTGCAGGATAAGAAGCCCGTGTAAAAACTGCGAGGCTCATAGCATGGACCTTCCTAACAGCATGTTACAATGTCGCTTATCTCGCTACATTGTGTTATGGCCTCCGGCGTTCAGAGGCAGAACCTTGCGGAGAATAAGACAGCCAACACTTCGTTAATGACGCTATTTATTATTAGCGCACCGTGTTCAGTTACACAAATACGGGAGAAAACAAAGCAAATGTTTTTTTTTTATACTTTTGTAACTAAAAAATACGTGACCTACTGCCACAAGCATTCCGAATCATAAAAAAAAAAAAATGTTACTGAAAAATATTTTGAGACTAATGTTTTGTGCGCACAACATTGCAGGCGAAAGCAACAGCTTACAGTGGCATTGTATGCAAACAATTTTTTCGCCGCTGACACAGAGTACTTTATTAAATGCTTAATATTTTCCAGGAGTTTTCTCTACGCGAAAAATAATAAGAAAAAGTAGGCACGCAGTTGCGTAGACGAGCATAAATGGCAACATTAAGTGGAATAAAAAAAATTCCGACCTCCTAAAATACATGCATCAAGCACGCAGGGGCCATATCCGTTCAGATCAGTCGCGCTAGGCAATTCAAACAACTTGGTGCTTTTGTGAACAAATTCATAAAAGCATGATTGCATTAACCAACTATTTCTAAGTAATGTCTGCCAAGTTACGACTCTAGGCAACCTTGCGAGCGAAGTAACGTCCTTGAATATTTCGTAATCTTTGAAGAGAGACTCAAGAAACAATCGCGGAACTAAGACCTTTCTTGTTAGGTGTGGGGAAGGGGGGGGGGCAAATGACTGATAAGCGGCGAAATGTCACACGACAGCGAGTTCCACGTGATGCTTCGGCAACTCTCTTTTGTACTTAAAACTATATGTGACGTAACTGTCATTCCCGCGTGTTTCATAAGGCTTTTCCCCGTCCCCTCACCCATTTTCGATTTTTAAAAAATTGCAGTAAAATGTACATTTCTACGTAACGTTGGCATTGGTTTCTTCGCTCGCGAGGGTTATTTCGGAACTGCATAATAATAGGAAAGCGGAGAGACTGCAAAAAAAAACAGTAAACTGTAGGACTTACAGGGAGCATGACATAATAAAGGTTTCTTCCAATAAACCTCTGAAGAACAGCATCGAAGAAGAGATAAGGGCAACACTGAGACAAGCAACTACGTGAGAGATTTTGGTCAGCGCTTAACATCGAGGTCTTTAGCGCTGGTGAGGGGTGACATGAGGGATGGAGCAGCGCCGGAATGAACAGGCGGGGGAAACGGAAGATGCCCGAGAACACCCGCCGACCAGCGGCATCGTCCGGCACGATTCCAACATGCGAAAATCCGGGGACCAACCACACCAGGAATCGAACCCGAATCGCTTCGGTGGGAGGCGAGAGGTCTGATCGCTCAGCCACCGCGAAACGTCCGGACTCGTATGGAAAGTTAAAATAGGTGACTGTAATAAAACGTTGTGAAGAACAACATTACTACTACATGCCGCTCCATCCCGTCTGGCATGTTACATCGAGTACAAAGAAATTTGAACCGACGTATAATGTATGTTGCAGAGCATCGCGGCCATCAATTTGAACATTTTCGGTCGTAATGACACATAGATGTTAATACATTGATGTTGTCTTACGCCAACACACATCCCTATTAAACTATTCCATATTTCACCACTTTCTATTTACTCTACGAGACCGGACTTATGGGATATCCTGTATTTACTTCGAAGAAAACTTGTAAACCAATAAAGACAACGAAATGAAAAAAAATCACACCAAAACTACGTATCGCAATCTATGTCTTGAAGCATATATATTAAACCATTATAAAATATATTTGTATTAAAAAATTGTTAAGAGCAACAAAAAAATTTCATTTTTTAAATATTTTTTTTTAATACTAGCTTTTTTTTTTAAATGGGTTTTTATATGCTTCGAGCCGTAGACCGTGATAAATGGTTTTGATGTGATTTTTTCCCATGTCAATATGTTTATTGGTTTTTAAGTTTTGTATGAAGTAAAAATACGCAATTTTGACTCTGAAATGCCATTATGGGTAAACTTACTGTGTTTTTTTTTTTTTTTTCGTAAGAGGAAAATTTATTCCCAAGTAACGTCTATAAAACTAAGACTATTTCATACAAATATAAAATTGTAATGTTTTCCCAATCGGACATCCTTAAAAGGCAACAATAAACCAGCACGTAAACACGGCCCGAAACCTTCCATTATTGGTCTGAGACGAAGATGGTTGAATTAAAAGTACGCATATCAAAGAACGTTTAAGATTTTTTGTGGCGTTTTTTATTATTACAATTTGACGGTGTATTGCATTACTCAGCTATGCGCCTAAAGAGGTTAAAAGGTTTTCAGCTACGAGAGACTTATAAAACTTTGGCGCGTGTTTATTGCTCCAAATGTTTACCTTTTAAGGCTAAAAACACGTCTTGTTATACTATTTCAAAGCCATGAACATTTATGTTTTACACAAAACTAACACTAGGCAACCATGCAATTGTTCCGAATAAACATTTGCCTCGGGGCAAATTAAATATAGCTCTTTATGGGTGCAACGCAAAATTTGCATCTGCGTTGCGTCTGGTGGTACTATAGCGGAATTAAATACGCATACATAGTGACTCACGAGATCACGTGATGGGTACAATTGTAAAAGACCTCCCTAGATAGACTGCGTATGTGTGGGTGATGCAGGAGTGATACGAGCGCCGCTGACCGACGTATGTATGTATTACCGCCTCTCCGCTCTAGCCACTTCAACTGCCGTGCCGTGCTTTACTATTATCCTTTTCCTACGACACTTTAAAATTATTATATTTGTGGGGAGCATAGTTCGAAGTCTAACGCTCGTTTTTGTCTTTTTCGAATTCGGTTGTTATTTTTCCTGATATGGGAGTCTGGGAAAAACATTTTCGGTCAGTTTGAGGGGTCTGAAAATTGTGTTTGACAATCATTCCAATTTTTTTTATTATAGCGACAGTTTAATGTGATGTGTTTGTTACCCAATTTTACTTCCCCTGCACCTGTGTTACGTTGGTGCAAATAATAGGTATTGATATTTAAGTTAATCGGAGTCGTCTGTGTTGGACAAACAGGGGTTTCCGCCAATAGCCGGTGCATTACTCTAGGAAGAGCGAGAGCTGCTGGCAAGCTGCATCTCGCAGGCGACACGAGACATGCACACACACACACACACACACACAGGGTGGAGGGAAGTCCTTGTCCGTGTAGGACGACATGTGAGCCCATATACGGGCGTCGGTAGTCGTGTTTCGTCGACCCACGCCGCGAGCTGGCACGCCTCGTCGCCACGAGTGTCTCCGTCCAGAATAGCTTCTCCGTGCCCGGCCCGCTCGTCCACTGCACCCGAACACACACTACTACCATGGCCATTGTTAACTTTGTTTAGGTTAATTCTACTACACGTTAGGAAACTATGTTAGTTCGGCAAAAATAGATGCACTGCTATCAGTAAAGGAGCTACGAACTTTGTAGAAGATTTAAGAATGTGAATACGTGGTGGTTGTTTCACGAGTCCTTTTGCAACTTCCGAGGACGCCATTTTAAAGGCTTTCATTGTGACTTTGTCGTATTTTGCGTTTGTGACCGTTTTTCGGCCTGCATAATCTAAATTTCCTTGATAACTGGTTATCAATAAAAATATTCCACATGAGAAACTAAATAATGAACACTGTCTAAACTTTGTTCTTATTTAAATACATGTGAATTTGAAGTTATTTTTCGAAGGTAGAATTACTTACTATGTTCATATTACGCACAGCAATTTGTTTAAAACATGTACGTCGTCTTAATGTGTTATGGCCATGTTAAATATCACACTTCGTCATAACTCATAATGTATAGAATTCATGATACCACGCACTTTTCCTCTCGGGAGGATCTGACCTACATGGAAGAGATATGTTAACATAATATGGTTCTGATTTGGGCAAGGTGTTGGGTCGGCTGAAGTCGTCCGCGTGTTACCAGCTTTAAATGTATTTTTACGAAACTGTGCTTAGTGTGCTAATTCAATGAAATAAAATTCTTCGTCAGTGCACAATGTTCCTTTCAACGACACTCAACATTATAAATGTTTGGAAGACCTCTAAAAGTTTCAGACTGCCGCATCTCCGAATGTACTAATCGGATTTAGACGAAACTGGGCACGGCTAGCAAATTGTAATCATTAAAATTATATAGTTTTCGATTATAAACCCGTAGTAATTATAGGTGGTTGGCGATACAGCGAGTTCATTTGAGGAACACCTTGTCTAAAGTGATTAAAAAGAATGGTTAATTTGACATAACTTTTGAGCACAGTGCAATATATACAACTGGATTTTTACTTAGGTTGCCTTGTTTATATAAAAAGTGGCAAGAAATTATAAATTATATGAAAGGAAAGAAAATAATTACGGCTTCAGAAGTGCTCACTATTGCAAACATAGTATAAAAGTCAAGTCTAAACTTGTTGAGTGCTTTGGAGAGTTTGAAATGGCGACGACGAGGATTTTGCTGCACTAATGAGTATCTCCTCAGCGCCTGGTGGCTTTGTGCTGCGTATATGTGCGGGGCACACGATGGAGCACTAAGGGTGCAACTGACCAGTGTATGCACTGCAGTCTCGTCTCTACGTACAAGCCGCTACACATTCGTGTCTTCACAAGCTGTGGCCATATCTTCTATTTGTAGAACGCATGGTTTAAATCGTCCAGGTCTTGTTTCTTTTTTCGCCCGCGGATTAAGTTGGGATTTTCCCAGAAACGGCAGTCTCTAAAAGCGGGTTCTGACATTTCGGAAGTCTCTAAACATAATGTGTTTAATAAGCGTACTTAACTGTTACAGCCGCATGGTTGGAAGTTTTGAGTTCTTTAAGGGTGTTTAAGTTGCGATAAACTCATAATTTTATATTTAAATGAAATAGTGGTACTTTTGTAGATGATACTTGTGATTGCAATTTCCTCTTACGAAACATTTTAGCTGGCGTAGTTTTCTCATAACTGTGCGTCAAAGTCAAAATTTGCTTGTTCTGTTGGCATGTACTCCAGTATCGTCCACAAACCTACAAAATATTTCATTAAAGTATAAAATCATGATTTTATCGCACTTGAACACCCATAAGTACACGTACACATAAATGTACTGCACGTTGAGTGATTTTGTTGAGAAAAGGAATAGCAGCAGCTTGCCGCAACAATACACGTGAAGCGCGGGTAGGGAGTGTCGCCTGACAGTGACAGCCCGTATATTGTTGTTGATGGCGTTCACCAAGCCGGCAGAAACACAACAGACACGCAGCTCAAGTCACAGGGGGATAGGGGCGCTCACTGGTCTACGAGGGTTGCACTTGGCAGACTTCCAGACCTACAGTCACCGCGGCGAGGCGGTAAACAGCGCGCATCTCGGCCAGCGACCTCTCCGCTCCCCTTGTGTGTCAGCAACCAGCGCTAGAAGCCTAGCATATGTTTGAAGGTCACCCAGCCCAACTACGGTATTATGCTGAGGAATCAGTCGTCATAATGCATTATTTTATTTCACTTTTTTAATTCAATGAATAAGTGTTAAATTTGAGATTATAGAGGTAATTCTTTATAGGCCTATCTTGTGTTACAATAAAAAACATAATATTTGAACTTTTAACGTACATTTTGGTCGCAAACAAATATTTTAAATACTTAAATTGCTTGATTGGTTGCGACCTAGATATACGTTACAAGTTCAACTGCGATGTTTGTATTGTAACGTACGGAAAATATATAATTCACGCAAAAATATCACTTTTTACACTTTCTTCTCAGAACTAAAAAAACATAATAAACAAATAATTTAATATGACGACTGATACTCCAACTTAAGAGTGATTTATTGGTTCTCCTTGCCTATTTTTATTTCGCGGCCGAAAATACTAACAGTTTCAAACTGGAAGCATTGCTACTGATCTTACCAGTAGATGCACAAGAACTGGATTAGCAACACAATTATGTAATTTTGTATAATTTAACAAAATGATAAATTGGGTTTTAGTTTCACGCAAAACGGTACAAATTTGAGTTCCAAGTTAAGTTCTTATACGTCTACTGACGCAACATCAACCGCTAAGTTTTCAGTGCTTTTTTGGAATTCTGAGAAGAAAAAAGTTGAATCGGCGACTATACAGCAAAATTCTGTTCACCTTGAGCTACAATACGAGCATGACAATAGAGCTAGGTCGCAATATGTCGGGCAAATTATGAATATAAACAAATCTACCACACACCTCGCGGCGTATTTCTAGGTTAACAGTTAAATCGCAACGTCTGTACTGTAGCGTAATGTAAATATAAACTGAGATATAATAGCGTATTTAACATTTTTCTTCTTAGAATAAAAAAATAATAAAATTTCAACATGGCTGCTGAAACGGAGCCTTGAGAATTTTCGGTCGCGAAAGAAAAATAGGCAAGGATAACCAATAAACTAACATGTATTGGGGGGGGGGGGGAACACTAACTTCTGCTATTTTGCTTCAGAGGTACGAGCGGAACTGCCAGTGACAGGTGGGAAAGTTGAACTACACACGTAGGCCTTATTGTATGTCTTGATGCTTCGCGTAGTTTTCATGAACACCTACATCCTCAGACGGCACCTAATGTATTGCACCCGCATACGAGTTTTTGCTGAACAACATACTCAACGAACGAGCTCACTTTTCCGACCCACCGTAGCTGTCATTTCGGAAACCAAACCCACATATTTTCACGTTGACAGGACATAGTTTACCGTTTCATTTGATTCTTGGAATTAATACGGCGTTGTTCCTTCTACTTTTGTGAACATTCTGGTCACTACCATATAAGTAAGAATCACTTTTTCCTTGTCCGCTGTTTCAAGTTACAAAATAATGAAGATATGAAGTTGCAACAATTCCGAAAAATCGATTAAGCTTTTGCCTATGCAATGCCACGCCAAATAAGTTCACACATCCGCTGAAACCGAAGATATCAAGGAAAAAAAGGGTACATCCAACGTGGTAGAGATATCGGCCTTCTGGAGTTCAAAAAGTAAACAGAGTAGAGTTTTAGAGTCTCCAACAAGAAACCATGTATTACTTGCAGTTATTAGACAACCTGGTAATCGAGCAAACCTGGTCACTAAACTAAGAACACCTACCCAACCCCAAGCAGGTTAGGCAACCGCCTCATTTCCTAAATGACAAACCCTGAAAATCAAATGATGCGCGGTGAGCATAGAAATCCGCTGCAAAACGAAATTAGTAATACTTACGTGTGCCAAAATTAAATACATTTTCAGTGTCAGTGACGCACGA
This sequence comes from Medauroidea extradentata, assembly GCA_003012365.1. Taxonomy (NCBI): domain Eukaryota; kingdom Metazoa; phylum Arthropoda; class Insecta; order Phasmatodea; family Phasmatidae; genus Medauroidea; species Medauroidea extradentata. The sequence goes on from PNEQ01041083.1 coordinate 49,871, forward strand.
CGAATTATTCAAACAAGGCCGAGTACCTTAAGGCAATAATCTTTTATTTATTTCAAACAATTGCAAATATCTAATATTTTTAACTAAATGCTTTGAAAAAATTTCAGACTGTGTACAGTCATACGATACACAATTTTTTCAGAACTTTTTTTTTCAATAATTTACTGTTTGCTAGCAAAAAAAACTTTTCTTCAATTTAGCGTATTTTGGCAACAAAATATGTGATATTTCAGGGAGGGGGGGAATCTAAAAATCCGTTTGGTGTATTGCAACAGATAAATTCAGACACAAATGATGATATATAAGTGTCAAATCTGTAAGAATGAATATCAGCTGTATGTATTAATTTGGGTTAAAAACCGAATAGCGAGGTCTTAAGCAACCGCCTATGTCGGCAAGATGACAAACTCTGGAAATCAAATGATTAGCAGTGGAAAAAGTACACGTGTAACAAAATGTTACGGATTATCAGTGTCAGTTTTGCAACACGACGGAATATTAAAACAACGGCGAGTACCTTAAACGACCCTGGAGCTATTTTACGGACATGTGTCAACGAAGGTCAGACAAGAATCTGGCGCTCCCGTGGTGGAAATGACTCGACGCCGCGGCTTGGCAACTTACCCAAAGGAATTTTAATACATGGCCTCCATAAAGTGCGAGCTTCCCGCTTTGAAAATTTGCCGCAACTGGGCTTTGCGAGCTGTACCGTGCTAATGCAAGTATTTTTTTATAATTTTTAACCCTTTAAGTGCCAAGAGCCGAAATATCCGACTTCACTGCCTGTGCAACAAATGCCAAACGCCGATATATCGGCACTGTACCTATTTGTGAATATATATTAAAAATTTTTTACTACATGAACTTTTCTTAAATAAATGCATTTGCACATTACAATGGATTAACGGACCTTTAACAGTCAGTTGAAATTTTTCTAACACAAGTCACTTTCATTGGTACAGAGTTATTACAACGTTAAGAAATTATTGCAAATTTCTGAAAAAATATGTTGGTAGTTTTTACACATGTAGGCCTACCTCAAAAGCTGGCACTATGAATATTAAAAATGTTTCCACTGCACTTATCTACGAAATTAAGACAATGCTTGAAACTGTGTCCCTATGGTTTTAAAAATGCCGTCTGCTAAAAAAAAAAAAACATGAGTATCAAGCTCTTAAAAGGTGTTAAAAACAATCTTTTCACGTCGCTGTACCTGACAAAATACCAATCATAATCGTAAACATAATGATAAAAACTTGCATTGGACATTACCACATACTTTCCACTTAGTGCCCGACACATTGAGCATACCACTTTCTAAATTCTTACATTCCATTGTGCTTTACATGTACAGTAATGTCATGTTTAGATGCGAGCGATTATCTGGTAGCTTGACGTTCGAAACAAATGTTTTGCTTAAAATTATTGGCCGAGCTCTTTTAGTACATATCAAAAGTAGTATATCCCCAGTGTTTTGTTTAAAACAGCGGGGAAGAAAAATTTAAGTGTGGTATAGTCTTGACGTACTCATACTACACTTCAAGCAAGCAATGACATTAACTAAATTTGTGACAAATAAAAGTATAGGCGGTTCGAGATAAAGTGAGCACTCGAAGCCCTATTTTTTTCCAACCAGTTCGTATCATTCCACGCATAGCGGCTAACGACGGAAAATCTCTGGAAAGTCACTTGATATTTGCGCGTGTAAGACAAATTGAGCAGTTGGTAGGACTCAATTTAGGTTTGTATTTTTAAAAAAGTTTAATTGTATAAAACGCGAACAGTCGGAATTTAGTTTATTTTATTTCAGTATTATTGTATTTAAATAAGAAAATACACGGAACTACATTCAACAATTCGCTGCCAACCTTGCAAGCAGTAAGGGAAATATTGTTTGCATTAAATTACGAGCGGTAAAAACTATTTTTTTAAGGTTAAATCTTTGGTTCTCACTTTATCCCGAACGACCTTATTTTTTGTAGCCTACGTAGTTTAGAATCAGGAATGTATATTAGGCATTAAAATTGTCTTGAAGTTCATATTATACAAACTTCTGAGCTTAAAACTCACTAAAATTCACTGTCGTGTTAACGCACACAAAAGTTCAGCTTGAGAGTTGCATACCGGTAGCTGAAAGCCGATAACTAGGCTATAGTATACAACTTTTTAGCTTTTAAAAATTTGGCTACACAGTAAAAACCACTTTCAACATATCTATGTACCGGCTTTACCGTCTCTCATTCTTTCATGATTTAAAATATATTTGCAAAAACAGCGTATATCCGTGACCTTAATTCATTCACTTTCATTTACAGAACATTTGGCAACCTTATTACTGTATATTATATTTAAGTGGAAAAAAATTTCCACTCGCCAGTCGAGCTCGGTGCACTTAGGCCAGAGCTGCGAGTTTCCACGATGTAGACACTTTCAAGGACAGTTATGAAATCGGCAACAAACCGCAGTTCCTTACAACGCAAGAGGAATTCTAGTGCACTGAGTATGTTCGCCGCATTTTGGAGACGTTTAATTTTGCTAGCGCGTAATACAACGAAACGGTTGTGAAATTAACATCTCTACTATGAACGCAAATTCACTCACTAGTCTACTTCATTTCGAAGCAACGAAACAAAAACTTATTCCCGGAATCATAACGTAATGTTGAAATTATGTTTATTGTCACGTCTTCGGGACCTGCTTGAACGAGTAATATACGCTACGATTCAGAGAGCAAATTTGCCAAATGTGATGGAATCTTGCAGCACTTGCAGGAAACTGTTAGTGAGCGTTTATGGCGTGATTCGGTAGGGAGAACAAAACTACAGCATGCTTATTCGCGGAAAAGTTGGCTCTTTTGATGAGCGTCACGTCACTTAATGCCATTCAAGAAATATATGTATGTATACTTCCCTCACAAATATACAGACTATGTACTAGCAGTGGAGATGAAACGTCTGTGCAAAGATAAGAATTTCCTATACTGGGCAAATCAAGACAAAGGCCTTCACTCAGGCACGTCTCGAACACTGAGAAAACTACTTAGGAATGATAGAAAATTAATTAACGATAAAAAATGTTGGACGGCCACAAACTATGGATTGAACCGCGAATCCGTAACAGGTAGACACCTAATCCGTAAACTGCAGAAGATATGGCCGAGCACGTCAATTTCAAAGTACGATGGCACGCATAAAGTGGTGGAAATAGGAATTGGCTAAAAAAGGAAATAAAATGGAAGTGTTATATTTACCAAGGACAGCATTAAAGCTAACAAAGTGTATTAAAATAGTTGGTATTATAGATCTATCCATCATAACACCAATAGTAATCCTAACGTACGACAGCAAGAGACGTGGCGGAAACATTGTAGTAAGTATGGCAACACCGGTGTGTCGGCTACAGGTTTGCCACTGTGGGAACGAACACTTGTCTCGCTTGTCCTGTGGCCCGCCCACAAGGCTGCAGTCGAAGCAACGTTCAGCCGACCTTGAGGAACGTCCGTAGTTGCCAAGCGAGCAGCAACTCCTCCCCTCTCCCCTTTTCTAATACCGTCCTTGTGTATCTCTTGTGCGCAACCATGCGGACAGCTTCCTTCCAGCAATGACGTCATCGCCGAGGCGGGAGACACGTTGGGAGTGGTCCTGGTATTGTACCCTAATGACAGGGACTAGTGTTCTACAGCACAGGCCATTAGCAGCCAGAGAAGAATCGACGCGTGATGGCCTGACGTCACGAATTTGAAGCTATCAACTCCATACAATCCCGTCCGTGTCACCTTCGTATGCCTCGCTCTTTAGTTTTGCAGTGGTTTCGGAAATATTTTTTTAACGCAAACTAATACAAATATAAAAAATTCATTCGTACAGTTATAACACATATATCATCGTTCCTATATGAATTCTTCTGTCTCAATACACCAAACGGATTTTTAGATTTTTGTCCCTGAAATATAACAAATTTTGTTGTCAAAATAAGCCAAAAGAAGCAAAATATGTTTTTTTTTTTGCTAGCAAACTGTACATTATTTAAAAAACTATCTGGCAAAATTGTGTATCGTATGACTGTACACAGTTTCGAATTTTCCAAAGCATTGGTTTAAATATATAGGATTTATTTGCAATTGTTTGAAATAAATTATCATGGGCTTAAGCAAAACGGTGTGCTTTATGTATGACAATTTTGTCCTATTTAGACATCGTCCCATCACCGATTGTAACAAGGAAAAATATGTCGTGTGTATCGGTTGGAAATTATTCCACAGAAACTTGGGCTTGCATCAGAAACACAGCAGTTTTGTGATTCGAACAATCACAACATCCTCTCTTTCTCTTGTTTAATCCTTTCCTCTATTCTCATATTCCTCTACTTTCCCTTCTCTCCCGTCACTAAATTCTTCACCTTTCACTTCACTCGGTAATTACATCATATAAATGAACAACGTAACAGTGGAAAATATCAGCGTATGTTGGGATCTTCAACAATGCTTATTGGGGAAACTGCCTGTATAGAAACACAGGAAGATCACAATGAATGCTAAAGGAGATCCAGAGACAGTCAACAAAACCTGTTCAAAATTATAGGGAATAGTCACTTCACACGCAGCCATTAGGTCTACATCGTATCGTCCTAGGAAGTCTGTCAAAAAGTGCGGGTGACAACCAACCAAGATAAAGAAGTTCACTGCAACCGAAAGTTTTAACACAAACAATAAACAAACTTTGTTAATTTGTATTTTGTCCACACGAAGTTTATTTCTTGACGATGTACGCAGACGTATCAACATATTTTAAACGCCATTAACTGTTGAAAAATCTCTAATCTATTCGCCAAACGTTCGCCTACGAAACGAACACACTTGAAACTGAATTTCAATTATTTAAAATATACAGCACGCTTATTATACACAAGATTTTGGGACCCATTTAAAGGACTAAAAATTTTTTTTATATTGTTTAAGTGGGAAAATACCGCTCGGATTTAAAACGGCACTAGGAACATGATTTGGACTTAACTACAAATTTTCCTAAAATAAAAACGTAGGGTCGCCACTTTAAGGCCTACTGACCGTGTGTTTGTGTGTGTGAGGCACGACGCCAAGGGCTATGTTGGCCGGCTCTCTGGTTGTTGTATCACCTCTACCACAAGACAATGAAACGGTGTGCAGTGGGTAGCGTAGATCACTCGCCTCTGACACTTTTAGTGGTGACCCTATCTTTATAATGGTGAAAAGTTTTAAGCATAGTCCATTGCATGCTCCTACAGTAGTTTCACACTAATCCCGTGAGTAGTTATACAGGTTGAAAAAAAGCTTATTTCAGCCATTTTGAGGAGCTCCGAAATTATTTTTATAATCGAAGTGATGCTTTGAAACTACTCTACAGTCATCGTTTGGAGTGTATTTTCTTTACGTACACAGACACATTGGGCATATGTGGAATAGTTACTCTAAAAAAGCATATTTACGAACACGCTGCAACGCTTTTCAAGCCGGTGGTAGGCGAGGCCATAAGTCCCATAGCATAATGCGTAAAACGAAAGGACTGCACGACAGCCTAGGGCACAGCGAATAGAAGCGAAGCGGTTACTATCTATTGTGGCAAACTGAACCTTATCAGCTCTCCTGTTTCCGTGCAGCAAACGCGGAGAATTACATCCCGTGCATTATATCATCGTGCAGTGCAACCTCCACAAAGACGGCGACGCACACGGCCACGTGCAACGGGACGCCAAGTACAAACACTCCCCTCCCCCCTTTTCACCGTTTCCAAACCACAAGAGATTCCCGGAAACGGCGCTGCCTCCCGGGGCGTCCAACACTAACATCACAGGTTTATTTACTCGAGAGTGAAAATATAGGCGGGAGGAAGGGGGTAGGCGGGCGCGCGCCTGTTTACACACACTCACTCCCTGTGGCTCCTGGAGTCGCCCCGCGCTGGCAGATGAAAGGCGGCGGCCAGGAGGTGAGAGTAATAGCTACCGAGAACAACTTCCCTGCCGGCCCAGATTTCCGGCAGCCTCCGAGGCAGGTAAAACTTCCAGGTTACTGGGCACTTGCTCTTTTCAACTTCCTAGCGTCATCTGATTCCTGCAACACGGAAGGAGCTGGCCTATTTCCTTCACACGTTTACGTCTCCGTGGTACACAAGATTTACCTGGAGAATTTCCAGGATACACTGAGAAACTGCATGTGCGGTAGCCCGGATTCAGTGGCGTAGCCAGAAATTTCTAAAGGGGGATACACAAGTTCGAGGACCTATCGAGGTAGGAGGAGCGTTTACCAAAGTTTGGATTGCACAAATGAAGATATTTATCTTTCTATCATTTAAACAATTTAGATTTAAAGTGGAAATTGCAAAATAAATTCGATTTATCATACAATACTAATATATTATCTGAAAATAAAACTTGTTACCACGGGCAAGAGGGGTCACAACCCCTGTACACCCCCCCCCCCGACCGTTTCGCTTCACCCCGGACCATATTTGCTCCCTGTCCACACCCTTTGCACTTTTAATGTTTACTGAAAAATAAAGATTTTTCGGAAATCAACTCAAAAAAACTGCACACCGATTCTAATAAACCGTTTGTGCCAACTTACAAAACATATCCATGGTCAGTGTCCGCATTCGTGCAGCGTTATATCTCGCACGTTACTCAAACGTAGGAAACTTCTGAGTCAGAAGTGCTAAAAATGCATACTTTAATATTTGCATGCATTAATGATAGTTTTGTACACGTTACTAGTGACTGCATTAGCCTCGCATGGAAAGTGTATAAGATACAAGCATGACAGTACGTAGCCCAATACAATGTTTTATTCGAAACTGGGTGGCGAAAGAAGGCATTTATAGGTCATTCGAGATTAAGTGAGCACTAAAAAATTAAACCCTTGAAAAATATCACTAGCTGTTACTGCATATAATTCAACATTAAGTATAGTTGCCTTACTGATTGTATGGTTGGCAGCGAAATTACGACATATAGTTCCATGTATTTCCTATTTAAATACCATGCAGAGACAAAATCAACCGAAAACAACAGAATTGTATTTTATATAATTAATAACACCTTGTTTTACTAAACTGTATCGACCAATACTGATTACACAATTTATCTTAAACGCGCAAACATCAAGTTACGTGTCCAGAAAGGTAGCCGTTACGGGCGGAAAGATACGAATTGGCTGAAAATAGAACTTTAGCAGGGCTTTTTTGAGTGCTCACTTTATCCCGAACCCCCTATACCAAAAGAAAAAAGTAAACCGTGAGCAACCAACAGCACTTTCGAGAACTTGTTCGCCTTCACACCGGCTAAAGTAACGTAATAAGCACTCTCTCGTCAAACGACAGTGGCCTCTTCAGTGCAACAAGAAGGCCGTGCGATCAAGTGCAGGAAACACACTTCTCGGAAAATTAATTTAAAGCTGAGGAGGAGAAGAGTTCGGGGGAGGGGTGATTCCGGCGATCGTAATCACTACAAGCCAAGATGTTCCCGGGAGCTTCCACATCCGCGCGAAAATATGGTTCTGCGAGCACAGCGGGGTCACGTGCGTGTTCCAGCGTGGAGATAATACGCCGTCGACTGCTCTCTATCACAAAAAAAAAATACGCCAATGGAGCGTGGAAAAACCGAAAAATGGTTAAACTGCACATGTTGCCTCCTTAGAGTGGCCACATGTCCTAACAAACACGGTTATCGCAACTGAATTTATGAGGACTGTAGAATTTAACGCTGGCTTTCATAACGCTCGTTCGTAGTCACGAGTTTTTATGTTTATATCAACGAGAGAGAGAGAACGAAAAAAGTCTTACTTAATGACTTGAAGCACTTACATTACTGGTTTGCCAATCAATAGTTGCCTTTTGAAATTATGTTTAGTATTGGAATGAAACACTGACATAGACGGTTCGGGATAAAGTGAGCGCGCACACACAAGCCCTGCTCAAGTTCTATTTTCAGCCCATTCGTATCTTTCCGCGCGTAACGGCTAACGGCAGTACATGTCTAATCTTTCTGGACACGTCACTTGATATTTGCGTGTGTAAGATAAACTGTGTAGTCAGTATGACTCGATACAGTTTGATACAAAAAATGTTTATTAATTATATAAAATACAATTACGTCGATTCCTCTTGATTTTGTTTCAGTTGAATTTAAGTAGGAAAATACACTGAACGATATAGCGTAAATTCGCTGCCAACCATACAAGCAGTAAGGGAACTACAGTAAATGTTGAATTATAGACAATGGCTAGTGATATTTTTTGAAGGTCAAATTTTCAGTGCTCATTTTATCCCGAACGACATATAAACAGTTTCTCAACGTTAAGTACCGACCATAGAAAATCATGCCTGCAAAACTATCACATATCATCAAGTATCGGCGAAACGAGAAGAAACAGTTTACATTAAAATATACAGGAAGCAGACAACACTATACCCCAACAGCCTGTGGAATATGGGAACCTGAATTCACAGCTATCAACTTTTATTTACTACGACCTAGTAACAGTAACAGTCAACTCATCTTTCTGATATTTTTATTCAGCAGCGTAGAGTAAGGAAAAAATGTGTGTAGAACTCAAAAGTTAACAAAGCCTCAGTAGAATAAATTTTTTGATTAGTACTGACAAAACTATATTCAAAAATGTTGACCCAGTGCGGCAATTCGTAGGAGGGAAAAAACTAGTACCGTGTCTAATTGCCATGCACATACCTAACAATCTCCCGCTGTTTGTTATGACTAGGAATTAGAAAAAAAAATTAATTTCATGGCGCCACCACAACGTGTTTAGAAAAACAATCCTACGATCTTTTCATACGAAACGAGTCTTCATGCACCCGTCGTACTAATGTACGGAAATAATCCACACTTCAGACTTCGGTGTTAAAGCTCACATTGGGAAAACCATTGCGATGCCCTTCAAACACAGCTAAAAACTGCCGTACTTCAAAATTTACTAACCGGATGTGTACGAAAGTCTAATATAAAAGTGCACACAACTTTGATTCTGAGGTTTCCTCAAAATTATATTGTCGCCGCTTAGCGCCCTATCGTAAAAATGTTCGGCGGAAGGACCGCGCTAATTCTGTGACGGCAACGCGACTTTTGATGTCCGCGTCCATATCGCCCATAAGGCACCCGCCTACTGGCCGTGTGTTTGTGTGAGTGATGCACGGCGCCAAGGGCGACGTTGACCGGATAATCTGCTGTGGTATCGCCTCTACCGCTAAACACTAAAACGTCTGCAGTGGGTATCGTTGTTTTACACGCCTGACAGTTTCAGTGGCGATCGCATCTTTTTATTGGTGAAAATTTTTAAGCAGAGTCCAGTGCCCTTCCTAGAGTAGTTTCCCATAAGTCCCGTGAGTAGTTTTCCAGACATAACAGTTTGGAAAATATGTTCTTAGCTATTTTGAGGGGCTCCGAAATTATTTTTCTAATTGGCGCGATATTTTGACTTCCTTTCCTCATTATTTATAGTTTATTTTCTATTCGTCCATTGGCACAATGTTCAATTGTGGAACAATTTCGAAAAAAAAAAAAAAAAACGAAGTTACGAACATACTGCGAACACATCTTAAGCGCGTGGTAGGCGGCACTATAAAGTCGGATTCACAACGCCACTTAACGAACGCACGCACGTAAGGTTTTACGAACTGAATTAAAATTGCCATAAAATCTAGATCTGCACAACATGTGTTTTTTGTTAGCGCAACTTAATATTTTTGGAACGAAAAATAGAACATTTAGGACGAAAGAAGAATTCGAAAAACATTTTAAAAATTAAAATTCGTCTCCGTTCTTACGGCTACTTTTAAGCTGCATTCAGAACCACCATTTAGCGTACGTTCGTAAGACCAAGCTACAAAGCTGATTAAAAAAACACCACAATACCAATATGCGTTGGACTTTATACAATACTACCAGAAATAAAATTCTATTGCCACCACTTGAAAGTCCAATAGGAAAATTGATAGTAAACCACTGCACGTCAGTGGAATAGCTTTCACATACGTGATACTGATACTGAATTACATAAGCCGGTCAGCGACACCACACTGATTTCGCCACAAACGCTACCTACGGAGATTCCTTAACAGTGCGTGGTAGATAAACGCTGAAGTCATCAATTCATTTCTACGCATTTTTCGAAGCCAATATGAATAAAATACTCAATGCCAATCCTAGATAATGGTATTTGCCAACTTTGAGCAAACATTTATCCAGAATTACTAATTCGTTACGCATGATCTCTTGCGCCGCAGTTAAATGCACGAGGTTCCGGCGTCCGAGATTGTGCCTCAGAAGTTTGTAACACTGGAAACCATTTTGTTTAAAACGTTGGCTAAAACTATTGTCGAGTATTGCTATTGTTTAAATTTCGCAAGTTGGCTTCAAGAAACCTACAGTTACAGATTAATGATTTTAGCGTTCAATTATGTACCACGTCCTCTTAAGCGTTATCAAACTTTAACACCGACACTATACCTTCGTCAGTATTTAACTTTTAACCATCGGAAGGGAAAAAGTTATTTGTATGGGAGTGTTCAAATAAATAGTATACGCAGTCCAAATGCCAACTGTACACAATTTACGAAGCAATGCTCTCTGCATTGTCGATTGTTTTGAACGTAACAGAAAAATTTGTATAGAGGCGATTAAAAATTACAGTTCTATGAACCCAAAAAAACGGTGGTGACTGTACTCCCTAGCATACCAAAGTTTAATGTGGATGTGTACATGCGCACATTTCTCCTCGCTGTCGGGGCAAACTAATGAACTTTCCCGCATTCCAAACATTGTCAGCCCAGTGTTGACAGATCATTAAAAAAAACAATGACATGAATAGCGTCAACAGTTTACCTCCCGCTTTACATGATGGACTATTTGGTACGGATCGCGGGCTGTTGAATCGAATACGATATTACAATGTGTCATTACAGCTACACCATCAGACGATAGGACACTGAAAATACGTTCGAACGTTGACAAACACATGTGACGTATGCGGACGTGTGAGAACGCTGTATTGTCAAGGCCTGCTGCTGTCGTTTTATCCATGCTGGAGCAGTTCGCTGTCGGCACAAAAGAAGGCCCCTTGGCCGCTGGCCAATAGCGTGGCGCGGAGTGTTGCCATGTTCTGTACTCAGACGTAGCACCGCTGTGCTAAAGTGGGTTATGTGTATGTCTATATCACATCTCACTGCCTATAATTACCGCCGTTATCAGCTGGCCTACTTCAGATGTAAACACTAATCTATAAGCACATTAATCCTCCGCAGAGTTTCTGCCCGTTGCAAAGACCTGTCACGGTAACCAAACCCAACTTTCAAATAGCGAAAATTGTTAAAAACAGGCCCAGAATTTTTTGTCCCTGCGACAAACATGTGACCTATTAGCTGATGTGCCGACTGACAAAACCCTGATTAGCACACAAATGCAAACATGCGCGGATAAATATTTACAGTTTGGGATGGGCACACACAAACACGCTGAACTTCAGATTCGTAGCAAAGGAAGAGCAGACTGTCACGACATAAATTACAACAAAAAAAATTGATTTTATATCAAAATAAAATCAGTATTATTAGATTTTAGTTTTATGTCAGAATTACATTGGATTGTTTCATGTTATTGGGAGTTTACTTGAAAATAATAGGGGGTGGGGTTAAGGGATTGTGTTTCATGATAATTCGCCAACCTTTTTTCATGGTCCGTTCATGCAAGTAGCTCCCTCGCACATGTAATATATTCCATTCTTCCGGGCACGCTCACGTGAGTACTTCCTACAGTCCTCTGTTCCAAACAGATATTAGAGAGCATGGCGAATATTCTGTAGTGTAGAGGAGGCGGTCTCGAGACAAAAGGGTTAACACGAATTCAACCATATTGATTAACATGTACAATTTGGCCGACGATGGTTGGTGGTCCAGCCATAACTTAATTTCACAAGTGCCAACAAGAACAGCTGATATAAATTAAGGTTATACATATGGGCTTTACGTCTCGTCGACAGCGAGGTCATTAGACACACAACTTGGCGCAATGACAGCAGCTGTGAGAGTATTCGGCCAAGGCATTTGTTAAGGAACCATCCCCAGCATTCGTCTGGAGTGATTTCGGGAAACCATATAAAAACGAAATCACGATAGTCGGCTCCCGGGGATCGAACCCGGGTTCTCCATGTGCAAGTCCAACGTTTTACCGTTGCAATACCTCGTTCGGCTAAATTCAGAACATCTTCAGCTGAATAAACACAGCCTGACTGACCTCAATACGATCTACCTACTAATGCTCCATAAGCATTTTTTTTCTTTTTCTTTTTTTAATCTCTAGTTCAACGTGTCAATCTCTATTGCCTTTCGCAAAGCACGGAGAGAACGGAAACATCTCGGAGAGTCAAACGGATAATTCCCTACCAAGACCGCATTCTTCTGTTTCTCCGCCGACGCCAGGCGGTATAGGCCGGCCTGCCGCCTGCCTACCTACCACGTGGGGGACGACAAAGAGCTGAGAGAGGAGGGCAAGGTAATTCATGGAGAGCCGCGGCAACCAATCAACTCACCACCGGCGGCAGCGCGGGAGAAAAAGAAGATTCCTGAGCCACATTCCGAGGCGTTCAGAATCCGTGCCCCTCCCCCATCCACCTTAGGATTTTTTTATACCTCCGCAAGAAGACCATCATCCGCTTCCACGGCCCCGAGGGACTTGCGCACCACAACCAGCTATCAAGGCAGGCTGCCCCTGGGCCCCCCGGATGATTTACGATCCTCATGCCCCTTCAAGCCCCAGACTGATGCGCCCCGTCATTTCCACCATCTGTTCCTACTTCCCTACGGACGAATGTGAAAAATTCTCCTCCTGAATGAGAAAAACCGCTGTCGATAAATTTCTGCCCGTTACGATCCCTTTACTTCCCCTTTTACTTTTTTTAACGTAAAATAAGAGCACGTATCGAACTCGTCTTGCAGTTTTGTTTAAAATGGTTTTTAGTGTGTAACTGTGTAGCATTATTTTTTTTCGAGACAAAAAATGGCATGCTTTCTTTAACTGAGTTCACGAATATAAAATACGTATTCAATATAACTAAGAGACTGATAATCTCTCTTAAGCTTAAAAAGATTTATGCTCGCACTTACTTAGTTGTTACGTAATATGCGAGAGTTCAAATATAAGGTTAAGTCAGCCTCGGCAAGTCGCATTGTCATTCTCGACTAAGGTAAACAAAACAAAGTTGAAACGTTACGAGGAGATCCAAGTATGAATGCTAATACAGTCCCCACCACTTACGTTTACTTTCACTAGTAATATAACATGTAAGTTAACTCAACCGTCATTTAAAATTGAACGTCAGGAAATCCAAGCCTTTTATGAAAAATAAATGCTCTCCATTTTATTTTCTTGCGCTCGAACTGGTGATTCAATTCGAACAAGATTAGCAACTTGTTTCGTACACATAATCCAAGCGCTGAAAAACTGAACGTGCTTGAAATCCAACCTTGCCATTATCCAAACACGTGCTGCCAAACTTTTCCGCTGTGTGTTACTACGGTCCGGTTCAATAACTTCATTTCAGATAAACATGTTTACTTCCAGTAGCTTGCCAAACAAACAAGCCGTAGGTCTACAGGCGAGAATTCGTAATCACAATATCACGCGAGCATCGTGTAAAACGTTGATAACAGTACAAATGAAAAGGGAAAAGTCTAAATACGCGCTTGTGCAAGGCTCAACAGTCGTGTTAAATCTAAGCAACCCTCCTCCCCTTTGTAAGTTCTAGCAGTACAACATTCACGGCACTAAGCAAATTAACGCGTAAGCTTCTAGCTTACACTAAGCTTTAGTTTATACGATTACGTAACGTATCCTAGATACGAAAATCACGTCAAATTTGGTAGTGTTCCCTCCTGATACAATTAATTTTTTTTTCTTTAGTATTTCAATGAAAAATGTTTTACGCAAATACTACATTTAAAAATCAAAATATTGTTCATCCATATTTTTTGGTATCACTCAGGGTCATAACTGAGTGGTAGTAACAGATCCAAAACCACGAATTTTCATCATCCGAAATAAAAACGAGTGTCTTTAGTAGATTTGATACATTTCAGAAACCATGACGCTGACTTTACCGTATGGTTTGTAGGCAGTAAATTGAACACTTCTGAAGATCGTCATGTCTAGAATGATTAAAGTATTATTTATTGTGGCCTCGCACGTTTACTTTTAGTGCAATACAATCTATATACAAGATTGCAGTTACATTTAGTGGCAGAACGATACAAATTTGGCTGAAGGGGAAAAAGTAATCAGAACATAAAAAAAAAAAAAAGCTCACTTTATCGACACCCACCTAACTGTTTTATAATGTAAGTAAGTATTAGTCAGGGCTCTGAGAAAATACGGGCACTAGTTCGCCTTCGCACATAATTTCTTCATGCAGTGAACAATCTTTTGACATTTTTAAAGAACAAGCTTTAACGTTGAGTTATTTTTGTGGTTTTAATCTGACGCACAATGTCGTAAATCACAACATCAGATTATTTATTTACCCGCACTGAAATGACACTGACGGTACTGTTAAGGTGGCCGTCTAGGTGAATACCTTTCACACGTTCAATGCCTTGAAATGCAGAAGCGGTACGGACGAGACAGCGCGCACATCACGACTCACCCTAGCCTCTACATTCTAAAAAATAGTTTGTAAATTTACCAGACGTGCGTATAGGAGCGCTAAAAAAGTCGGTGTGATAGTTTCCCAGACATTCATGGTAGCACTCCTAAACCTTTTTATAAAACAGTCTAACGTATTCTGAAAGTACCGGACTTGTATCAACTGTAAAAGTTTGCATATTTAGAAGACGGAAGTATGGTAACTGTCCCATACTGCGTCTGGGATATTAACTTCCTAAACATTTCAGGAAATTTTTTTACAGTGTAGGCACATGTAACTGAACAGCGCGCAGTCTGTTTAAGAAGGCGTGGTACATAATTCAACGCTAAAAGCATTAATCTATAACTGTAGGTTTATTGAAGCCAATTTGCGAAAATTAAACAATAGCAATCTTAGACAATAGTTTAAGCCCACGTTTTAAACTAAATTGTTTCCTGTGTTACTAATTTCTGAGGCACAATCTCTGACGCGGAACCTTGTGCATTTAACTGCGGCGCAAGAGATCACTAACGAATAAGTAATTCTGGGTAAATATTTACTGAAAGTTGGCAAATACCATTATCTAGGATTGTTATTGTGTATTGATCCATATTGGCTTCGAAGAAGGCGTAGAAGTAATTGATTTTTTCGGCATTTATTTATCTACGACGCACTCTTAAATACACAGACATAGTCCTCACAAAAAATAAGACTAATGTCTTACCATCTGAAGTGCATCCCAAGGATAAAGTATAACCAGATAATTGCACACTATGCAAAACGTGTGTACAAAATGCACGACATTGTTTAACAACGAAATGGACACAATCCTACGAGATGTGTGATTTTAACAGTAACAAAAAATAAATTTGTGGGCAATTAGGCATTGCAACCCTATGTTGCAAAATAAAATAATAAACTGGTAATTCGCCAGCATTTGTGTGCATTTTAGTAATAAGCACGTAAGAATAAGAACTAAAGGCATTGTCATCCTTGTCACAACGACAACAATTATCGCACAATAAAACGCTGAAGATACACAACTGGAAAATCCAGTGATCAATAGTGCGCAAATCTTTGTCAGTATTAAACATCCATAACCTATACAGCTTTGTACATTTAACAGTTTACCACAGTACTGCAGTTATTTTGTATACGTTAATGTGCGATTGACTGCGTTATACTTCAACGAGTACGCGTAACGCTCTTGGGATGCACTGTAGGTTTTTCTTAATTTTCCATGAGTAATACGCCCGCAGAGTAAGTCCATGTGTTTAAGATGTGTCCATGTATTTAAGATGTGTCCATGTATTTAAGATATGTCCATGTATTTAAGATACGTCCATGTATTTAAGATACGTCCATGTATTTAAGATGTGTCCATGTATTTAAGATACGTCCATGTATTTAAGATACGTCCATGTATTTAAGATACGTCCATGTATTTAAGATACGTCCTGTATATTACATATATTAGTTTATTTCTACTTAATTACGGTTTCCCAACACTGTACACTTCGGGCCGTATCTATAAACGGCTTTCGAATGAAAACCAACTGCTCACCAATGCTTTCTTTATGGGGATAGTAGTTGGTTGTCATTCGAAAGCCGTTTATAGATACGGCTCTTAGTATCATGTCGCTTTAATTTATGCTTTGTCTTTCGTTTAAGTTTTCTCGCGCCAACTGCAGTGTTTTGCCTGATGAAAGCAGCTCACGAATAGGGTGTAGCAGAGTAGATCGAGAAGCAGCTCTCGTTACTCGGGTAACTTTTTGCACGCCTCAAGCTGAAATTCTGACGAACCCACCAAACTCTCGTGGCTTTTCTTATAGCAGCCAAGTTGTGTTTCATAAAGATACACAGCGCCCTTCGTAATACCTTTCCACTACAAGTCGTGCGTTCATTCAGATTGCTACTGAGCGACGTTCTGGACCTTTGTGTTACACTTTCGAAAATAATGAAGTTGCACAACTGTGTCTGAAGCATACCTACTTGGGAAGCAAACGTCTAACAGCGACAATACACCATTTCGTTATTAGTTTAAATGGTTGTTCCGCAGGCAAGTAATTGTTTAAATGAGACGACGCATATCGCCTTTCGCGAAGGACAAAAGACTGGGGTGTGGCTGGTTGCACTAGCGCAACGCAACCACGCCCCTGTGGGTATCATCAAGGAGACAGAACCCCACCCCCTTCACTCATAATGCACATGCAGGGGCCTCTCAAGGTCACCAAGTGCACGCATCTGCCGACTGCACAAGTTTCGAAACACAGCGTGCAATCGACACTGACAAGCGTTAACAATTCCGGTCACAAACTACTATTTACTCGTCGTGTTTGCTGCATTAGAGTAATCTCGTCGATGTGCTTCGTGACCTTGGCCATCTACCGTGAAGGTC
>PNEQ01041083.1:67024-86323 GCA_003012365.1 Medauroidea extradentata
CCCCCAAAAGGACAACCTCTTTCTTCCGCGCACACACATATCGGAACATGCACTCTCGTGCCGTTGTCAAATATTCCCACATCCGCCATACAGAATAGAAATGAGGGCGTCAGCATTTAAGCATCAATCCATAACATAATTCAAGTATACAACAATTTTACTACCGGTTATATTGCAACATATTAAACTAAACTTTCATTAACAACTAAAAAACTAAGGATTTTCGGACATGCGTTTGCATGGATATTATTTTGGTTGCTTTGGTGTAAGGAACCCATCCTCCAAATTTGTAATAGTATTTCTGAAACAGCCTGTTTATGTGGTTTACGAATTTTAAACAAATGTTTGTTGGTTCTCTGGGCGTATACAATAATTGTTACAAAAGTTACATGGTTTTCATTAAAAAAGAGAGGCAGGTGAATTTGATAGTACGTACTTCGTGTGAATATGCTAAGGGCGCCGCATACAACACGCTTCAAGAGTGTTGCAGTGTGTTTGTAAACAGATTTTATTCTACGAAAATAATCCACGTGTGCTCATTGTGCCAACGTACGAAAAGAAAAAACTTCAGATAAGGTCGGATCCCATTGTTAAGATGCCTCACTAATTAAAAACACTGTTTCCAAGCCCTCCAACAAAGATAAAAACGGCCTTTTTAGGATGCCATTCTTCAAAATGTACTAACCGGATGTACGTAAAACTCAGATTGCGACCTGTACTGAACTTAGTTGTAGACTTTCCGCCAATAAAATTATATGGTCACCACTTTTAAGTCCCTAGTAAAAACCGTTCGGCCGGAAACTTGCACGCTAGTTCAGCGCTTGGATCGTTGATGGGATGGGGGATTTTAGGCGTGCTTCAAGGTCGCAATTATGTCGTTTCTGAGCTTCTAACGCACAGGTAGGCGACACACTTAATATCTTAAGTGTACCAGATAATATCGTTAATGCTAATAATTAAGCTTCACTTTTTTTCAGCTATGTGCGTAATGTACGTTAAGGTAGTTAGCTAAGCCTTTATAATCCTATATTCTTACAAATCTTAGTAAAATATAAGGAAGCTACGGAAAAGAAAATTCACCAAGAGCGATACATGCTCTTGAAAGCGACAAAAGACACGTGAAAGAAAGAAAGGACCAAAACCGTTCTGAAGACGAGTGTAACGCTAGGTAAACCTCAGCACAGCACATTCGCAACTTTCTCCTTCAGCGGCAGATAGCACCTCTCGCCGGCGACATGTCGCGACACGTTCGTGCAACATCCTTCAAGGAGACCATTCACCTGGTGTAACAATCCAACCACTCTCGAGCAGCCACAACAGTAGGCAGGTATCTTATCGCAGTGGCGCAATCCACAATCCCCCCTTCACCTAAACCCACCCAAGGCCATCAAACCCACGGCTACTCATCCTAATTGGTCAGACAATAGGGCGCGCTACCGACCTCGAGGCAACGCGCATTTAGTTAACCCAGTGTAATGTGCGTACTGCACATACGACTAAGGCAAATGGGCTTTACGTTTCGTTAAAGGTTAATTCTACTACAGGTTAGAAAGATCAATGTTATAAGTATGGCACAGGGAAAACTTCTGCCACTTGCGAGCTGGTATCGCTAGTGCACCAAACTGACCAATCACAGAGCATTCCTGAATTTTAAGTTTTATTACGTTGAAAATTTAAAACACGAAATCTGTTTTTTTTTTTTTTTTCCACTTTAAAATTAAATTATTAATGTACTTTCCAAGTTTATTTAAATTTCATTTTACTACGGTTTCCTATTTATCTGGTACGTTAGCGATTGAAGCGAAACTAGTGACAGTAGTAATTTTCCCTGTGCCAAACTCTCCCATAAGAAATCTTATTTTCTTTCTAACCTGTAGTAGAATTAACCTTAGTCTCGTTGAAAACTTGTCCGTTGCAGACGATTACATCTTTACGCGATGGGAGAAATTGACCACGGCCTTTGTTAAAGAATCACCCCAGCATTCGCCTGAAGCGATCTCGGAAAACCGGGGTCAAGATAGCCGGAGATCGAACAAGGGTCCTCAATGTGTTACCGTTGTACCACCTCGTTCTGTGTCTGAAAATGAATTATTGATACCATGCAAGGTATGTTGCAGCTGGATGACTGGATATAGTAAATTGGCACACGATACGTATGACCTAGAAGTATATTATACAAGAAACACTGAACATTTACGTAGTAAAAGATAGACAAATATTGAGGTACAGTTTCAAAACAAGCGAATATTTAGTGTAGCCAATGGTTACCATATTATCTGAACAACTGACTTTGGGCGAACTGGATAATTAACTTTTCATCAAGGTTTTTGAAGACGCAAATTTATAGAAAGTTAATTTCGCTGGTAAATATAACATGCGTTTGATTGTAACTATCGCTAAAATTAAAAAATTTCTAGTATTTATGCAGCACATTCCAAATTCAAATCGATACACACGCATTTAATACCACATAATCCTTGGGGTTTTTATTGATTAACATTTTTATCAAACAAGTCGTTCTACGTTTTGCATTTTTTTGGCATGTAGGCTGACATAATTTCAGTGTAAAATTATTTCATTTCACTAAGTCCCTTGGTTTTCGTTGAAAGAGTACAGCCGTTACAGGAAAATTTTGACTGACATAGCATTAGCATTATGGTAATACATGTCTAAAATTGGTATAGGAGAATAAATGGTCGCTACTACCTACATAACTAAAATTATATCGTACAAATAAATATAGAATCATGAAAGTAGGTACTTACAACGAACAAGCGTCAGTATAAAAATTTTACAGTGAAAATGAAATTAGTTTTCTTCTACATTTGAATCCTTACAAATTTAATTTCATTAGTTTCAAAAGAACCTTTTCTAAGCTGAACCCCCCCCCCTCCTTTTTTCCCCGTAACTATCTTATTCCTCAATACAATAATTACCAGAAAAAACAGCGAAATTTGACTAGGCTGACACGAGCTTTTAAAACGCAGGGGCACGAAACCCTATCATGACAGCAAAATAAACTACATACAGGCTTACGTTGACTTAAAGGCAAGTCAGGAGGCGCAAGATATAGTCTCATTGCAGTTAAGAATCGCATATGTGGTCGCATTTGTTCTGAATGACATCGTTACAAAACAATGCGAACACGCTAAAATTCATCACGAAATGAGAGGCTAGTAATTTTTTTCGGCATCTTGGACACTTTAGTGAGAAAAAAAATTTGAGAAAAGATGATAGGGCGCCGAAAATGACTTGTATGTCAACGCTTTGTTCAGGGCGCAAAATGCCACACGCTTCAAATGCGTTGCAACGTGCCGGGAAATAAGAATTGTTTTACGAAACTTGTCCACGTGTGCCCATTGTCCCAACACAAGAAAAGAAAAACACTTCGGACATGGGCGTAATGTCATTAAGAAACGATGCTCATTAATAACACTGTTTCTAAGCCCTCCACGATAGTTAAAAACTTCCTTTTCAGACTTCCGTACATCAAACTATTATGAACCTTTCACTTTATCAAGTACGCATAACCACCATTGTAATGTATTGTTTACATTGTATGGTTGATATGCTGTATTATTTGCAAACCATTCAAAACTATTTTTTTAATCCAAACTGTATGCATTTAATCACCACCGTAATATATTGTTTGTATTGTACAGTAGATGTGCTGTACCACTTTCAACCCATTCAAGTTGTTTTTCTTTGGTTATACTGTAATTGTCTTGTACTTAAAACCAACGAGCTATATAGTAACCATAGAGGGGCGGAAACAGCAATCTCCAAGGCACTGAGGTGAAGCCCAATTGAACGTGGTATTTTGACTCTAGATAAAATAGCGGACTCTTTATTTCCGGTCGAGAAACGAGAGCGATTATGCTAATTTAAACATTATTACAGTATAATATATTACAATAATTATTGGCATTTTTCCTCTGTTTAGCGGGAATATAGTGGAGCTATAAAGTAACGGATTTTATGCGAACATATGATGGAATTTTCAACATAATGTTGGCCACACTGCTGTTCGCCATGTTTTCTGGGGTCAAAACAGCCGTTCAATTGGGCTTCACTTTGGAAGCGTTTCCGCCCCTCTATGTTAACTATATATCTCGTTGACTTAAACTGTTGGATGGAGTCATGTATAGTACTTTGTAAAACATGTTTATGTAAAAATTGACGAGGTCAATACCCCCACGACTTAGTCGTACATGGGGTCAAATAGAACGAAATAAAATTAATAAAAAAAAGGTACTAACCGGATGGATGCGAAACTGATATAAACATGCACAGAAGTTTGCAACAAGACTTTTCGCCAATAACATTTTGTTATCACCGATTTAAGCCTCATAGCATAAATAGGGCAGCAGTAATCTTGCCCGCTTAGCGCTTGGCTCGTGGCGATTAACTTACTGAGCAAACATGTTACCAGTGTAACGCGGTTTAAGTCAACTATTTACTGTGACGCAATTTTATGCCCGATTCCAGCCGAAGAGATTATGCTGAAGAAATGCGTCACGCTGGCAAAATATTTCCTCAAAAAGATTATTGCAAAAACGTCAACATACATATTCCTCGTTAATTTATGTATCACGACCTACTGATACCTTTCTTTCGTATAGCAATTAGTTTATATATATATAATATACACATACATACACACCCACGCCAGATAGAGAATTTTACGAAAACTTTTATGTAGTGGCATATAATAAAAAAATATATACATATTATCTACTTTCGCTCTCAAGTACAGAAATTGTTATCAGCTACGGGCGGTGGTGCGTTTTGGTCTGTCGAGTCTCATATCTCTAACTCTCTGAAGGGAAAATCCTCATGATTACAATGTCTACACGGAACACTTCACCGAGGGAAGATACGTATATACTGCAGTCTATTATTATCCGTTACAAGCACGTATTATGTAATCAACGCACACGATTTATGACGCGCGCGCGTATTACAACATTCGGGAGATTTACGATACCACGGGGATGTGTTATTTGCGATACGGAAAATAAACGCAAGCAGCTTCCGAGATGATACTTAACACATGGCTGGTTGTATGTGACGTAAATGTCGCCATTAGAAAGGCAAATGGAAAATGTTCCGTTGTAATAACCTACTTATATTTTCTGTTTCAAAGATTCTAACGTCGGGATGACTGATTTAGGAGAATATAATGGGCATACACCATTACAGCACTGAGAGGTCCCAGAAAATAGAATTGGTTTACTGGGGCCACACAGTGCTACAATGGCACATCTCCATTATCTTTTCAACTACAGAGCTGCGCACAAGATCTATCACGCATTGCAAACAAACCATGTTAATAAGAGGGGAGACTCAGAACCATAGTAAACCATGTCCATGTTTTTTCTGATTTTGAGATAGGTCATATGAGTTTCTGCATACCACGTTCATTTCGTCGCCAAAGTAAATCATGCACGCCGTTAATTTTATGTCCGACAAATGTTATTGTAAACAATGGCAGATTGAAGTTAAGGTTGCAATGAATAATTTCAATCTTAATTCCTTCATTTAGTTCTAAATGTATTTGGTTCACTCAATTATGACTTTAGTGATTTGGAGTGGAGACAATCCGATGAGAATGAGTTCGATATCTTTTATTTCTCACGATATGAGATAAGAACGCAGCAGTAGTAGCGGAATGCAAGAGAGGGATAAACGGGAATGCTTTGAGGAACTTGCTAGCCAACTAGTAAGTCCGCTTCTTTCTTACATACTAGGTTCTTGACATGATACCAAGAGGAGGTGCTTCGATTACCACACCGCCGTGACGTCAAGTGGTTTGAAGATGTCGAAATGTTCACAAATACTAACGGGAAACAAGTATGAAAATAAAATCAGAGTATTGCAGAATAAATGAGATGGGGCAGTCGTCCTGAATTCGATCCTCTGATTCGGATATCCTGATCACGGTTTTCAAGGGTTTTTCAAAATCATTCCAGGCGAATGCTGAAAGAGTTCCTAGACAGGCCCTAGTCGACTCCCTTCCCGTTTACCGCAGTGTACCACCTCCAAGGCCTTGTAAAAAAAATCATTCAATCAAAGCTTACACACTGAACCACAAACACACGCTGCTATCCTGGTTTGTAGGAAGACTTTCTCTTCACGATGAGTCAAGCACGCGTGAACCAGCGACACGGTTATCACGAAGTGATAATGTACCCTCATCACGACCCAACCTGAGTCAAAGCTAACGGTTCTTCGGAGTCGCGTTACGATACTGTCTGTGGAGGATGAGGAAACACGCCGACGCGAAACCTTCTAACAACACTAAATATCAACTCATTATATTTCAACACTCGCAGATATAATAGGCATACGTGTGTTCACGGGCTAACATGAACGATCCGAGAGTAATCATTGTTTAATAGAAGGTACTCCCGGTTCACATTTTTACTGATTACGACTTTGACATAGTACAACACTAAACATTATTTAATAAACATTCCATTTTTTGTGACTTGCAAACCTTTAAATAAAACCTTTGTGTAATTTATAAAGTTGCAACGATTTTAAGCAAGACACTGCCAAAACCAACGACTGTCGGAAATATATAGGTATACACACACCACATTCTCTTGCATGCATTTTAATCGAAAAAAAAAAACATCCACATTACATCGAGTTTCAAAATTAAGAAGAGTAGGTCGTTGAACTGTACACTGAATATATACAAATGAAAAAGTGCACATTATATGCAAGTCTACATGGTCAACGGGGTAAGTTGCGCGGTCATCCGGCGCAAGCATGCAAGTTCGAACCCTAGTGCATTCACAGGTTTTTCTCAAAATAATTACTCGGATTTAGGGGTTGTTTACTGAATAATTTTGATTTCATGATCAGAATAAAATCTATATTTCATTTTTTTCTGCTGCAATTGAAAAGCACATAGGCCTATAAGGTACAAGGAATTTCTTCGGCAACTGGGTTGCCAAGGATTTTCCTTGTCAAAGGACAAAGCAAATTTTAAAGGGAAGTTAGAGATGTGCTAGATTTTAATTGTTCATTATTGACGGACTTGCAATCAAGCAGTTACTTCCTCATAGCAGTGCTACCAATCCTACTTGCCAAGCTCGTGCTGCGATGCGATAAGGCGTCGACAGCAAATGTCAGTCAATTGTAAGTATTCTCCCTTATAAAAAAACACTCCAAATTGTACAGAATGCCATGCCACAAGTTTTACCTTTGTACTCACTTACATCCACAAAAATTAAGTAGTAGATAAAAACACTGAAGAACTGTTTTCCGCATCATCAAAATTCCAGCCATTTTTTTAAACAATGCCTACGGATGTCTTAAAGAATGGTCTAAAGCAAACGAGTAATGGTACCTTGTTGAAATCCCTTTAGCGTTCAAAGTTTCGTACACCGGTAAATTCTACTCAGGCGTCTTCTAATTCCGACAATTCACAATAACAGCATTGTATATAGACTGCACTTTAATAAGTGTATTGCAACTTATACTTAACACAAGAACAGTGAAACAAATGGCAATGCATCAGCAAAGCAGAGTTTGCGAAGACGGGTTTATTTACCTAGCAAAAATATAGAAGCACTCCGTTTAAAATATTGCATTCTACACACAGGAAGTGATATCGAACAAGAATGTGATTAGGAGCTTGAAACGACCCGAGGAAAAACAAAAGACAATATTTTTCAAGAGAGAATCCGTACATTATTCATGAGCTATTTCTGAATTCTTGCGGCCACAAACTTTCGCGAAAATTTGAGACATTTACACACAGTTCATAGTTTTACCTTTAATCTCCACTCCTTCCTTTAAAACTTCGCCCAGAAGTCTGCCGCAGTAATTATTTTCTGGACAATCGATATTGTTTAGAAAAAAATTACGGATTTTATTACTTGTTAGGCACGTAATATTTGTGAAAACATCTGCCGTTTTGGGGTGGGAGTGGATGATTAATCTGACATTACGTGCTTAGCTTTAAAATGATCTAACTTAAAAATGCGCCTCTGGAACAATTACGGTTTTACTAAGCTACTACAGTAGTACATCTGCCACAACAGCCAACATTTTTTGCAGACGTAAAAAAAATTGCAAGAATGCTAACGATGAGCATCGTCTGTAACTGGAACGAGGACACGCAAATTCGCTCTTTAACTAGGCCTAGATCCTGCACGATAACATTTGAATTTTTTTTTCCTTGTCCGTAAGTCATAAGATCAAACTATGTGCGACCGGGTGCGTGTGTGAATGAAAGATGTTGTGTAGTTTCAAGGCCGAATAGAAGCTCGACTGATACTGGCTGGTTGAAAAGCGCAATCCACTCGGAACCATTTTTCAAATCCAAACATATATAAAGGATACTAAAATACGTATGTGTCGTACAATATTTTTCAAATCACTCGGGAAAAACATAATGAACATAATATGCGGCTTGCGCAGTAACTAATTTACTTTCATAACTTATTCCGAAATGTGCGTAACAATACGTATGTAATGAGTGTAACCTGCCAATGCAGGGTCAACTATGAGTATTTTAAAAAATCTTGAATTAAAAGTAATACGATAGTTTAATCCTGCCCAGAAAAAAAATTAGGAAAAAGTGTGGATCAAGAGAGATCTAACAAATATTGTACAGCGTGAATATTTCCTAACAAAAATATTCTGCGCAAAAGCGCGTGAATTACGTTAGGGAGAACAAAACCAAAAAAAAACAGCGTTCACAAAATTTACTCTTAAGTGTAGCCTACACCACAAGGCGTATCGTTCAGCAACGCCGTCAGAAAACAGAGAAAAAAAAAAAAAAAAAAAAACAAGCACAACTACGTAATTACCGAGCAGGGTAACAGCATGTGGACGACCTTGCTTGTAAATTTTCCTGACAATCACAAGACAAGGAAAATCGCCGAACTCAAGACTTCTAAATTATTACAAGATACCAAATTGCCTCTAACATATTCGGTAGAGTGGAGCTGTAAGTGCTAACTACAATGTTGCTCGGCTTCTAAACTTCAACTTCCAGTAAATGTTGACGGCTCGGAGTAGTTTTCTCGGTCATATGTCACCAACATTTACAGTACACGATGTGAAACTAATATCCCCAGTTCATTGAAATGCCAGGGATGTCGACTGAAATAATGTGCAGCACACGACAGGTGCCTTGAGAACTGTCCGTAGTTCCACTGGCTTTATTGTCGTGGATTTGCAGCGGGGAATAGTTGAACCAAGAATTAATACTTAGGTAACGTGACCAATCACATGCGAATCAGTCAAATACGTCCATGAATACTGGCGAGTAATGAAGTTAGTGTGTGCTCGAGTACGTACTCATCCGTGGTGTCTAGTGTCACCAAACAAGAACGCGAATCTTTCGTGTCTCTAGTTACCTCCGTACAGTCGTTCCATACAACTGTTTAGCACGTGCTGCAATCATAAAAGTTAAGGATGTTCAAGTGCGATAAAATCACAATTTCATATTTATATTGAATAGTGTGCTTTGTAGACGATACTTTTGAGTACACTTTCCTCTTACGAAACAATTTTAACTCACATAGTTTTCTCATAACGGCGCGTCAAAGTAAAAATTGGCATGTTCTGTTGCCATGCAAATAGCGAAAAGCAGTTGACTTACGTAAGTGAAATAATTCACAGTGAAATAACATGCCACGGGCTACGCAGTGAAACATTTTTAAACAATCCCGTGAACTATTTTTGTATTTTAAAAAATTGCTGAATTTTCAACTTTTTTCCTGTAGTTATGTGATTATTTTAAAAATTGCAAAATATTACGTCATGGTTTTTTTAAGTACTTTATTGCATAGTTCGTGAGATGTAATATCACAGTGAATTATTTTATTCAAGTAGGTCAGTTGGTTTTCACTGTTTGCATGGCGACAGAACAAGCAAATTTTTACTTCGGTGCACCGTTATGAGAAAACTATGAGAGATAAAATTGTTTCGTAAGAGGAAACTGTACTCTCAAGAATTGTCTACAAAACTAACACTATTTCATAAAGATATGAAATTATGTTTTTATCGCAACTTGGGGACACCCTTAAGGGCGTTCTCTTGGTAAATTTTTATAATTTTTTAATCTCCACCACGGCATAGTGTTCGTTTTATAGATGTTACTTGTGACTACATTTTCCACTTTCGATAATTTTTTAACTCTCATAATTTCCCCATAGCGACATGAAGTAAAAATTTACAAGTTACGGGAACATAGGAATAATGAAAACCAAATGACTTATTCGAAAGGAATAATTAACACCGAATTTAGATATTATTGACATATGCTGAAACATTTCAGAACACACAATGACATTCCTTTGTGTTTAAAAAACATATCTGAAAATTATGAAAATATTATTTATCGTCATTCTTTAAAAAGACGAAAGAAATTTGTTGTTTTTTATATGTTTTTTTAGCATATTGCCCGTAACATTTAATTTCAGTGTAAATAATTTCACTCTGTTAAGTCACTTGGTTTTCCTTATTCTTACGATCCCGTAACTTGATTGTGACTGACATGCCGCTATGAAATTACTATGAAAGTAAAAACATGTTTACAAGTGGAAAATGCAGTCACAAGTAACGTCTATAAAACGAACACTATGTCGTGTAAATATAAACTTATGTATTTTTGCAACGTTAACAACCTTATATAATCATACACACAAGTTTCATAAGGCTGATACTTTATATTGTTGGCAATATAACTTGATTCAGCCTAGCGACAAGACCCGACGGCGACGTGGCGTAATAACTCGGTTCGGCACGGAGTTAACCGGATGGGAAGCTCGCTGCTGGCAGTGTGACGTCAACACTAGACAAGACAGCCTGGCTGATGAGGACCAGCTGTGTAGTGTGCGCGCATGGCTGTCTGCTGGGCGGGGCAGGCCAACTCCGGCGTCGTGCTGGGGCCACCGACACCAAGTATCCTTCCTGCGACGCAGTTTGCCAACCCACGTAACACGCTGAACAGTAAGATGGTCACCAGATACGGCGTTTACAAAAGCTCAGAAGGTTTGGGTAGGATAAGGCAAAATTTCAGCTTAAGGAGGATCAGCGCCCGCCGTTTCAGAAAAATGAAACTTCTGCTTTTAATTTGGCTTTAAGGTTGGTTCACAATTTAAAAAAATAAGCACAGAACATATAACACACCAGTAGAAACTGTGCACGATCATACGCATTGTGCAAAATTAGTTCACAATTGGATCCTTACTGTTATGTTTAACAAATTACATTTTTTAGACAAAACTGAAATACTCCTTGCTGTATAAAAGTCAACCGAATGCCATTTAAACATTTTGAAGTGGAATCATATTTGGAGATAAAATTAAATAAAGAAACAAAGTTCACCTAAAACATTATTTACAATATAGAAACATGGTTTTGAAACATTACAGTTTCCATTTCTAGCTGTTTTGCTCCCGTGTATTTTTGGAAGTTAAAACTAACATGGCGGACATTCATAAACTCCTTTTCTGTGATTGGTTGCTGCCCTATGCGTACGCACAAGAAATGAAAGATTACCATCTCCTATGTGAGCATCTCTATGCACACGACTATTTTTTTTTTTTGTAAATCGGTAGGTGAGAATACATAGAAGTTTAGTTCTTGTGCGAACGACTAATGTTCTATGCTTACTGTTATGTTATCAATTGTGAGCCCACCTTTACTTTTTCTACTGTGTTTTAGACATCGACAAGGCACATTACTCAGCTCCTAAGTTGGTATTGCTCGATTATTTGCTTATGCTACATTCGTGACCATCCACAGAAAAAAAAAATACTTCCTCACTCCTGAAAGTCACTAATCAAAAATTAAGGAAGGTTATGAATATGTAACGATTTTATAATGCTTAAAAAAATATTTGCGCCTTATCAGACGGAAATTTTAGATAAATCTCTCAGAATGGAACTTTCAGCTGAAAATGTAGAATTCGAAGATGAGGGGTACTGATACCAGTTAAGGGAAATAGTGCACAGTAATTTTAGATATACAGTGTTTTCACGGCTATAAGTATTCACAAAGGCTGTATGTGTTAGTCTGCTGCATCTTTTTACATTGTTGGATAATAAATTGCTTTCATACGATATGACAATTGTTAAAAAATAAGAAAGAAAGAACATAATTTTTCTTATCTTCCTACAAATGTTAGATTCTATGGAAGTAATTTATTATCTAACACTGTAAAAAGATGCATAGAAGAATAAGATACAGCATGAAATGTCAAAAAAGTTGATTAGCCTTCAGGAATATCTGTAGTGGGGAAAATACTGCAAATTAAACATGACCGTGCATCGTTGCCCTTAATGTGTTCAAAAAGTCAGAAATAAAAAAAACAGCAGTTATTATTTGTATTTATGTGAAAACACTGTTGTGTTTCCTATATGACAGTTTCCGTAGCAAAAAAAAAAAGGGAACCTAGCTTAATATACTTTAATATGACGACCTAAGACGTAACTTTTTGAGACGAGTGAATTGTGCAATACATGAACACTTACAAACTACAACCTACGCTTATATTCAGAATAGCCAGACATTAAAAGCACTGACTTTACCGTTAATAACCTAATCTTCAGCCGTCCCATGCAATTCTAACATTCTGCCGCGGCGCGTGTGACGAGATGGGCTGTAATTCTCGCGGACTGAGCTGCTGACTTAGCATTACAACCGGCCAGATTACTGCTGCTCTTAAAGCTGTCTCCAAAGTAATGTTTCCAATTATTTTTAATAAGCGTGCTGAATTTTTTAGACTACAGAACATTAATTGACTGTATTTTCACAGATAATTGTATCGAGAAACAGTTTTTACAGTTTCACGTAAAAAAAAAAAACAGGCGTGGCATACTGCAACACCGTTCACCCACAAGGCACGTAATCCTCGGCAGGAGGACGCAGGGAATACATAAAAATTCTACATTATTTTTAGCCAATTAGAAAAACAAAAAAGGGATAAACCCAGCAATTCTAAATTATAAATTTTGCCTGATTTGTGAGCAACTAAATGCCTTTGATTGTGGCGCTAGGATAATGCTATGTGGAATATGTAACATCAGATTGCCCACCGTCCCCTTCCCCTTCTTTGTATCTCTTTCTGATAAGAAGAAAACATGGAACCAACAGATCACGGAGCTCAAGAAAACACTCGAGGTGTAAAGGCGGGTTAACAATAATATTGATAAGTACAGAATGTAGGTCGCTCGCACAGGAAGTAACCTATGTTTTCTTACCTACCGATTCACGACACCAAAAAAGTGGTCGTGTGCATAGAGATACTGATATAAGAAATGGTAATATTTCATTTCTTGTGCGTACGCATAGGACATCAAACAATCACAGCAAAGGAGTTTTGTGAATGTCAGCCATGATGGTTTAGCCTCCAAAAATACACGCAAACAAAACAAAGCTGGAGTAAGACATTTTAATGTTCAAAATGTATGTTTCTATATTGTAAATACACTGTAAAAAAAATTTTGGTAAATTTACTCTACATGTAATGGAAGCTTATTACCTCTACAAGTGAGGGAAAATTACTCAACACGTGTCAAGGAAAGTTACTCAACTGGTAATGTAATTTTTCATTACGTATTTGCGCAAGCCCTCTAGGACAATTTGACATAACGCGTGAGCGAAACTTCCGAGTGGTTTGTGTGGCGAATACACTACCTTGCGAAAATTTCCACACATGTTCGGAAATCAGACTTTCCTCTCAAGGTTGGGGAATATTACCATACATGTGACGAGTAATATTACTCACATTTTTTACAGTGTAATGTTCTACGCTTTGCAGCTTAGAGGAACATTGATTCTGTATTTCCTTTTATCTCCAAATACGATTCCACTTCGAATGTGTATCATGGCCTATTTTTGTGCATCAAGGAATATTTCAGATTTGTCGAAAAAAAAATGCCAACGGCTAAACATAACAGTGAGAATCCAATTTATCAACTAATTTTGCACAAGGCGTCTGGTCTCGCACAGTTTTTACTTTTCTGTAATATGTTCTATGCTTATGTTTTTATAATTGTGAACCAACCTCAAGAGTGGAAACCTAACGAGACGCGCTCTTACAAGCTCCCACGCGGTGTTTCGCTGAACGGCGTCCAGAAATATTCTAGTGCCGGTTCCAACCGGGTACTCAGCAAGTCGAGAGGACCAGAGCTAACATCTGCCAGGCGTGACGATGTACACAGCCAAGGGTAAACCATTCTGACATCCACAGATACCCTCGACTAACCTACTTCGAGTCTTTTCACAACCTACTTGACACACACGGAGAAGTTACACTGACAGCCCGGCAAACAAATATCACCGTACACTTCCTCGTAATTCAAATGCCGGTAATTTAACAATAAGAGCCTTGAGTATCATAAAATTCCAATAGCAAGAATAGTTCAAAGAACACAACTAAGGCTGCGGTCTTTAAGGGCGCGATTCACCTCTGTTTTCAACGTCTTTTTTTTTTTTTTTTTTTTTTTTTTTTTTTTTTTTTTTTTTTTTTTTTTTTTTTTTTTTTTTTTTTTTTTTACTTTTTATATTTGTTCTAGATAATTTTTCTTATTTTAGACAAATTTCGATTAAATCTTCCTCTTAGGAAATTTTTGTATATCTCAATGTTTTTGCGTAATGAGTCGTAAACGTCAAAATTTGCACTTTACGGTTTTATGTACGCCACTAAAACAAGCTTACATACCAAACCGAAAAAAACTCACAGTGTATAACAATGTTGTAGACGATGATTTGACATATATTTAAACAAAACAAAAAGAAAATAAAAAGAAAATATTTTTGTATTTAAATAAATGTTGAATTTAAAAATTTTAATTTTTTTTAATACAAAAATGTTTTTTTTTTATTTGTGTCAAATCACAGCCTACAACATTGTTGAACACTGTGAATTTTTTCGGTTTGGTATGTAAGTTTGTTTCAGTGGCGTACGTAAAACCGTAAAGTGCAAATTTTGACGTTTACGACTCATTACGCAAAAACTATGAGACACACAAAAATTTCCTAAGAGGGAGATTTAACCGCAATTTATGTCTAAAATAAGAAAATAATATCTGCTACAAATATAAAAATAAAAAAAGACGAAAATTGAGGTGAACCGCGCCCTTATACCTGTTCAGTTAAAATACATTCGGCAGCCATGCTTGATCGTGTTTAAAAGTTGTTTGCCACGTTACACGACTAAATAGAAAAAACCACAATGAACTTACTAACCTCAACAAACTTGGAACCTGAACTGTACTATATTCAATTAGTATCACATCTACATTAAGCATTAGTAACATTTTAATTATCATATTGCATTCAACTGCAATGCTGTTGCTGTGTGTAAAGTTGAAATAATTATTTTACACCAAAAGTTAACATTATTTAACGAGTGCAAAATGGCGGACCAAAAAGCATACATGTTTGTGAAACACATAATTACTCCAAACCGTCAATAGAAGAGAAGCATCGAAGATGTCGTTCGAAACTACATTATGAAACTAGATTACTTTGAACGAGAAGAGACTGCGATCTGAACTCGTTCGTTGCTCGTGTAACAGCTACATAAAACTGAACACGTTTTAAGTGAAGCCGTTCTACAGCCAGTGTAACCGCGACCTAAGACGGTCGACGTGAAACTAGTACATACGTCTATGTCCCACTTAAGCAAAATCCATATCCTATTTCACCGTAATTAGTATGTGGTGAAAATCGAATACATTGAAAACTAAAATTGGTGCACATGCTAGAAGATAAGATGTTAAGTGTACACGTTTTGCGGATGATTGTGTATATTTCTTGTAACTTGTTTGTGAGTAATTCCAGTTATTTTTTATTTAAAAAAAATTATAAATCCATAGCTCAAAACACAAACACTGATAATTTGACAAATAAGTCCAATGTTAAATCTCATATTTCTGGAATTGATAGCTTCGCGTATGTCATGCCCCTTTTCACATATAACCGCCTCTTAGTGTTTTAGTACGTAGAATGGGAATTGTTGAATGTGTTAAGGTTTGTTACAACACTTTTATGTTAGATCAGCGTAGTTTTGAACTACTAGTTAAGCTGCTCTCCGAATGCCAATGTTCAAATTAAAGATTGTCGAAAAAATATATATGAAAGGAAAAACTAAATAGCAAGTCTTAAAACCAGACTTTCCATGAACAGCATGTAGCATGCATTTAACCGGCGGTAGCCATATAAGTATCATTACTGATGATTAGTAGGCCTGATATTTTTAGTCACGATTAGCATTAACTAGTGTATAATGAAATCCATGCATTGTTTACTGCTTACATCGCTTTGATAAATTTAACAAGAGGCGAAAGAAAATGAAAATTGGCCGAGAGAAAATAAACATCGCTTGCAGAATGCTCAGGTCACCGTTAATATCCTATACCTAATCCAATCTTAAACTTTAAAGCAAAAAAATTGGCAAACCAATAATTACAGGCATTTTCGTTTTTAAGGGGAAAAAAAGAAATTTACAGTACCTAAAGTTTTACCGTCGCGACAATATTTAGGAGAATAAGGCTTTAAGAGGAGAGGGAGTGTTAGGACAATTTTGTTGTATTTTCATTTTGAGCCACAACATTTATTCAAAATGTATTATCAAAAAACAATTTTTTTCGACAAATCATTGGATATATTCTTGATAAACTGCTTGACATAAATAATAATGGAATCTTTAATTAATTTGTCTTGCAGAACCATTGCAAGAGAATTATAGGTTAACTTCCAATAATCCTCTTGCAATGATTCTGCAAGACAAATTAATTAAAGATTCCAATATTACTTATGTCAAGCAGTTAACCAAGACTATATCCTATGCTTTGACTAAGAAATATTATTGATCATCCAATTTGAATAAATGTTATGGCTCCATAACTGAAAGTACAATAAAACTGTCAAACACTCCCCCTGAATCTGCGCTATAAAGGCGTGCTGCCAGCAATACTGCTATCCATCCACCAGTCAGTGCAAACTAACAACAGTATCGCAGGAAATTCGAATCGGAAACTAGGACATGGCGAGTGCTACTTGTTCCGGCCGGAAATGTCAGACCCACACGAAACTAACACTGGATGTGTCTCTCCGCCGAGGCCACGTTTACAGCCGGTACACTATAAACGCATCGTTGTTAGACGTGATAATGTTCAGGAGTGTGAAGAAAACTGCGCCTAAAATAACTCTTACAGTCGGCAAATTCGCTACAATATGAGGCTAAAAACTATAAGCAATTACAATGTTTTTCAAAGTCATGCAAATAGGGATAACTGATTTAGTGAAATATCGATGATATACGCCCTTAAGAGTGCTATGTCATTCAAGAGCGAACCAAGAAACAAATAATGGGAAAACAAGCCAAATTTGCTGTTAGTACATACAGCGTAAAAACATATTTTACCAATGCTGTTTTTATTTTGTTCTGTTCACAATTTTTCTGCTAGTAATAGAGAATGCCAACTTATGCATTTGTTAATGCGTTATCTTTTTTTTTTTTTCTTTTGCGCGTCGTCGATTTCATTGCACACCAACGCCTGCGCCAACCTCTGACCATGAAATTTTGTCATAATTCAATAACAGAGTGCGGAATCTAAGGAGAGCGAAAAATATTACTTCGATACCTAGCACCTTACACCAGATGAAATAATCAAGGGAAAAATGCGTGACAGGAGTAGAATTTTTCCAGAATATGAATCGAGAAAATGTTCAATTATGTCTTCTTCTTCGTAAGAATATAGGGGTGAGGAGCAACTTGCTACGTTTATCGAATGGATGACGTAACAATACCAAACAATCCGCAACACTTGGAGGTTCTATCCCAGATACCACACACAGATGCCGGTTACCTAACAGTTTTCTGCTGTTTACTGTATGACAGTACTGTGGTAGTGTTTCGTGTGGCATGGGAGAAAATTCACCACAATTTACCACACTTGCTATAAGCCGTGTTTCAATAAATGTAATTCGGATGCACTTTCAGAAAAAACAAAAATTTGAAAACTTGACATCAGGGTTTTACACTACACTAACATTTCTTGCCAAGTATTTATACGTGCAATCATAATGTTTGCTGCAATAGAGTAATCTCAATTTATTTCGTTCATAGAATCGACTATAATTGCAGCCATTGGTGCATAGTGACTCAAATTTTATCTTAGGAGTAAGGGTTAAATTGTTTTAAAAGTTCCGACAGTTTCTTAAAGAACAAAGTCAACATTCTGATAATTAAAATCAGTATCTAGTATACTGTTCTAATTTGCACTTAAACAATGAAGTAAATCTGAGGTGTCTAACTGGCACATCACAAGCCCGAGATAAGCTGTATTCCAACGTCACATCTTAGAGGCGCAAACAAATAAGCTGGTGCCCTCTAAAAAAGTCATCACTTCATTGGGTATCCGAAGATATTTTCTTGCCGCCGGGAAAACGGAAATTTGATTTTTCGCTTCTCCTCTTTAGATCGTATAAATCCAAAGTGACGGGCTCGCCCGTTCTCGATGGATGTGGTTGTGCGAAAGAGAGGTTCCCATTTTTATCACTATTCAGTGTGATGATGCTTAATAAGACATACGCTTCAAATGCCATGACTTAGGCCTACATTTTTGCCAACTTTTAGTTTTGAATTTACTTGAGATTCATTATAAAACTTGTTTCATTTTCATTTTTTAACTTTATTAATTTAAAACTTACCTTACCGACAGTCTTTGACATCACAATCAATTGTATTCAGGGTCTGTTACGGTGTCTGAAACTGTCCAAAGTAATCATTATTCCACTTCGGAAATTTCTACAGGATAGATTAATACAGGCATTCCGTCAATACCAACTGTAATTAAACCACAGGACTGTGCTTTTATCATGGCTAGACTGGATTTAGTTATTTTTGACATACTCTATTGCGATTTAGATGTCTGTCAAAGAAAACTAAAGACAATATAAAAACATAAAAAACTAAGCAGAGTATGGTTTAGTCAACAGGATACAACACAACTTAAAATTCCAAAAATGGGATCAGGTAAAATAAAACATGGAAAAATATGAAAATAAAAAGAAGCCAGACACCACCAATGCAGATAACCCAGGATTGAGGCCTGCTTCGGCAAAGGGGCAAAACAGAAAAAATATACACGTCACAAAACAAATACGGCAACGATGAGAAGAAACAAAACACAGTAGTTTATCTTGTGTTGTATACTGTTTATGGTTTTTATATTCTCTTTATTTTTCTTTTTGACAGACATCTACATCGCAATGAAGTACTGTAAGTATAAGAAACTAAACATTGGCATGCATTCC
>PNEQ01041083.1:86423-108121 GCA_003012365.1 Medauroidea extradentata
GCGGGGGGGGGGGGGGGGGGGAGGGCAGCCTGGGTATAGTCAGTCAGTTGCACGTGGCATACCATTGGTCTACGAATACGCTCTCGCGGTTTTTTAACGCGACGAGGTACAGACGACATGACGTTCAAGGACGAACAAGACGCAAATATTGCAGATTACAAACGAACAATGCTCTACAAACAGCGCTCGCCTACCTGAAGCTGTAAATATGTTGTGCGCTTGATGTGCCTTTTTTTTACGGAAACTTCTTAAAAACATGCACACCTATTTTACCAACGAAAAGAACATTCATTCCACCTGATGGAGCGATACTTCCGCAACTGCAAGAATGCTACTGACCTCCACAACTATACCGTAAAGTAAGGTTACTTTGCACTACTCCCCTCCGACGGTTAACTTTGCACCGCCCCAAAATTTCTTTTTAAATACAAATTCTAAAACACTGTTTACAGTAAAATAATGTCGTTTATGACTGTTTTGTACTGTGAAAATTTAATCCCTTTAAGTGGATGCTAACAGTTATTTTTAACGAAAAACTGTGGTGTAATGTTACCCCATAGTATGGCAAAGTATACGGCATCAAAAACGGCTTTTTCACACCACTGCAGCATCTCAACTGGCAGTACAATAGATGTATAAAGATAAGAAAGCTATAGCTGTTCTCTGTAACATGAGCTCACTGGAGGAGTGCCTCGTCAGAATTAAGGAACTTCCCTATATAACTGCGGCCTGAGGAAGCGACAGACGAACATACAATTGTAGCGACAGCTGGGTGTGTTGAGGAGTGGAAATCAAGGTAGACATTGACCAGAAGAAGAGAATCTCAGTGTAGAAGATAAAAAGGGACGAGGACATAAACTATGGACAGAAAATACGAAAACAAGCTTCACTATTAGTCTGTTTCTTCTTCCCGAAAAAAATTCATAAGGGCTTTTAATACAGTAATGTATTCACACAGGATGCAATTTGGTTCCTGTAACTAAATTATTTGTTTTACAGAAGAATATGTATTACAAACTAATGGCGTTATACTGATATTTCGCTGAAATTCTGATTTTTTTTGTAGTAACTGTACTGATATTTCAGTATGAAAACTTGTACTATTGAAGATACGATTTTTGTCGTGGCTTAATTTTTTGTCAAAGGTACCTTGTTTTGTGAGACATTAGAATAAATAAAGTAAATTGAAATGCCTACTAATTACAAGGGAGGGTCCTTGATTATAAATCGTGTATTGTGCCGAGCTAATACACTGTGTTATTTGCATTGTAAAGTTTGTATTTAAGAGTCTTCACCGGTTTCAAATGTCCACGTTTGGAGTGTGGGAACAGTGGAGCGATTAGACCTGAGTTATCACGCTCGACGGGTACCGTATCGCCTCTATTCACGGCGCGTCAAACGCGCGAAAGGTTTTCAAGTAGTATATTCCCTATGAAACTTATTGCTACCCTAAAATTTTTGTTTTCGATAGTATGAAGTAAAGATCAACGCATGCTACATTGCGAAACAAACATGAAATAGTACCTAATATAAAATTGCAGCGACTGTCGCCATTTGATCCTTGGAACGACGAAACCTCATTAGACAATAGGGCGTCAATTGCTAGTAATGAGTAAATCATGCTTAAATTGTATTTATTACGTCTATAAGGCGCAGTCAAGGCATTGATGCCTTGTCTTACACTGGACCCATTACACACGATCACAACGAAAATAACACATTACATGTTAAAGAATAATAAAAAAAATAACAGATGTTAGAACAATGATATGTGCATACAAAAATAAAAATGCCCCATTCAATGAAAATACCCCGTTATCAAATTTAAATAGTTACAAAAAAGCATTTCAGTATCACAAAGTCAATACTTACAACAGTATACGACAGATAATTTTTGAAAAATTGTTTGAAAGATGAAGAATATTTTTCCAAAACAATTGGCGCATAGCCGGTTGATGCATAACACCGCCTATTTGTTGCCAAGGCCAAGCAAACGTGCACTATGATATTTTGCGACCAAACTTAGCGCGCGCCTTCATAACGATATATTGGCGTGATTGCGGTATGCAACTGCTGCCCGAATATGGGAAGTAGTCCCGTGCACCTCGCACAGTAATGACAGTTGACTACAACATGGCGTGTTTGCCAAACAACTTGTTCGCTGCGACGGAACACGCCTCGCAATCTCGACATGCAAGTCGTCAAGACGTCGAACATGCCTGCACATCAACAAGTTTCGAATACGCCAAGATCGAATATGCCATCTAAAGAAACTTCAATCGATCACGTTGTCAAATTTGTAGTCCTCGATATTTATGTATAATGTATCCAAAAACGAATGCACTATTCAGGCAAAGTTTTCTGTGTGACTTTGAACGATGCCTACAATGAGTTAGTATAATAAACTTATTTGCTTTTTGTGCTTACGCTATTGCGAGACCCCACAGTTAAAAAAGTATTAGCTGATTTTAACAACATACAACTGTATAACATGCTTACATTTCCAGAAAGGAATATAATCGTATTCCGAAAGACAAAAATGGTCTGCATGTTACATGTTTTTGCTGACAACAGCTAACAGTTTTTTTTGGAGGGGGGGAGAGGAGGGGGTCTTTTCTTCGACATGTCAACATTCTCATTCTCTCGCAAAAGCCTATGTCCATAAGGGACCTGTTTCTAATTTGGTTATCGGGTACGCTGCCTAACTGGTTGACGAATTTAATACATCTGGCTTAGAAAGTCCATTCCTTCGTGAGACAGGCTATAGCTGGGAAAGTAGACATTCCCCAGATGTTTCAAAGTCGTCTGCTAATGTTTACTGTTCATTTTGACGTTTTACTGGTACAAATTACTTCATAGGTTTCTCAAATACGTAGATTAAAGCATAGTCACGGATAAAAATAATAAAGAACGAAAATACATACAAACAAATTTTATTCCGATGTTACAAAACAACTGCAGTTGCTAACCTGCTCCACCACTTCTGTTGATAGACAGTTACAAATCCACACATTCAACATTATAACGCAATGTAATATTCTAATATGCTGCAACAGACTAAGAGAATGATTAAATATAAGTTTTTCTGTTAAATTAAAAGATGCAAACACGGGCAACAACAACGTAGAACCAGTTAAGTTATACTAATAAAGTTCCTAGTAATGGCCATTATTCAAATATATCGTTAAAAGCACAAGTACTATAACACCATCTAATTCAAAACTCCGTGTTAAAATATGTACAGTAACGCTTAGTTTCGAATAACAAGCTATAAAGAAAGTAATCATTTTCATGCGACGTTGAAAAAAAAAACTGTTCACTGCAGGTAACAGTTAAAGTTCCAACAACGTCCCATTTTCACACTTGGTTGGTAACAAGTGTAAATAGGGAACTGTTATTCTAACATTAGTGGCGCTATGAATCATTACTACGAACGACCCTCGTCAGTCATTATTAGTCATCGGTCTTAGAATAGGTAACACGTACAACCATGTATAACACACTGTCAAATATGTTTGTACTCTTACAAGAGAAATTTTGTCAATAAACGGCAGAAACATTTTGCAGCCAAGCACAAAACCAATGTCGCAGGTCTTTAAAGAGATTCAAATTGTTTAATTTCTATAAAAACGAAGTAAATGTTTACGTGTTCACTTCAGCGACCTGTAAAATATTACAAAAAAAAATTTGTGCTGTTATAGGCCTATTCTTTAAAATCTGACCGACAAATATTCGGAAACAACATACAATAATGTTTATGGGTACTGAAACATTTATATAATTTGGTGCTACTTCTCGTAACTCAAAAACTATTAGAGTTTGATTTTTTAAAACAGGATTAGTAAATCAATTTTGTGCATATTGCACGAGAGTGGATTCCGTTTCCGCCATGAAACCATCATGGCCTCCCTTTGTTTACCCACCCTGCCGTAACTAATGTCAAGCACGAAGTGAATTACAGAACCAAAAAAGCAGGCATATTTTCCATCTAGATGTGAAACCGTATGCAATTTAATCGACCAAGTAGTCTTCGATTTCAGTACAAAAACGACTAGTAAAATCCAATGTTTTGTGTTGCGAAAGGAGGGGTGGTAACATTTTAACTAGTTTTCCCTCTGACCTTTCGCGCGTCTAGTCTTTCCACCCCTCATAAACCCACCATCGCCTCACCCTGAGGATTACGGCTGGCCTGCTGCTGCGTCGTTCCACCGAACAGTTTACGGGATAATGCTCCGACCGAGCGCGATCCATCATGGAACATACAATAGCCTCGGGCAGCTCGCCCAGATCATCAATCTTCCACGGAATCCAGAACCTTCGTTCGTCCCGTTCATCATTAGAGGTGGTGTCCGCAGGAAATTTTTAGAGGAAACCAGCAGTTCTCTTTCAGGAAGCAAATTTGAAACCACGTCAAACCACTTTCCCAGAGTCAATACGCAAAGAATGACGGCGGTGGCAGACTCACCTGGGGCCGATGCCTCCTCGTCTGCGAGGCCGACCGGTGACTCTCCCTCGCCTTGGCAGAGGCGTTGTTGACGAGGGCCTGCTTTCGGACCGAGTCAGCGTGCTTGACCGGGGTGGCCGGCACAGCCCCCAGCGCCATGGCGTAGGGCTCGGCGATGGTGGTAGCACCTCCGTCCACGACGGCGGAGAAGCGCTTGTTGGGCTGCTGGACGGCGGCGTCTCTGGGGGCGGGTGCGCGCGTGCTCTTGCTGCGACGCAGCAGGCGTAGCATCTGGCTCTTGAGCGTCGCCGCAAGGGGCATCGTCGCCGGCCGTGCCTCCCGGGCGCGCGGCGGCCGCCCCGACGACCACGACGACGACAACAGTCTCGCAGCTATCTCACACACTCTCGCTCACACGCGCGTGTAGTCACCGCCGCCGCCCAAGGCTGACTGGCTCGCCGTGTCGAGTGTGGGAGAGAGCGCTCGGCCGGGGCGACGCGGCGCTGCGCGCGCTCTCCTCGCCAGGGCTGGGCTGCGCGTCGATACCGGGAGGCACGTGGGCCGTGCTGACCCCCTCCACCCTCGCCCTGCCATGCCTTCCCCTTACACGTCGACTCTAATGTCGAGATTTCAATTACACTCCGTACAGCTAGTTCCACAATACAATACTGCGATAAACTACGACACGCAACTTGCCGTTTCACAATAGAACTAGGGCACGATCTGAGATGCTATATGTGGTTCACGGAAAAATTAGCATTAAGACCATCTTATCTAGAATAATTATAAAAGATTATTAACCGTGATCTCAAACGTTTACTTTTGAGTACGGTGCAATTGACACACTTATCTTTGCTCATGGCGATTCGCTACATTACTAAGTCGCAATAAACTAAAAATTAACTAGGGTTTCATAACTTACTGCCTTTATCATGGAGCACCTATACTTAAGCACTACTAAATCACACGCAAATAATTATGGACTGCGTATAATAGCCGTCGCGTAAGAATAGAATCCACAAAACAACTGGCGCACTGCAGCACACCGGTGTTTATCGCAACGCCAGAATGTACATGTCGGCGACATTGTGCAACAGACAGCTGATTAATCCTGGTTTGCTACAGATAAACTCTACAGCAGTACAGCGGATCCAGGTTGAAGATATGAAACGGAAAAATCCCACTCTTACGGTATGCAATCAATAACGACGGTTAACGGCGTGTAAACTGGTGACAGTTTTAGATAATTCTGTACATAGATTATTTTAGTCATTGTTACTGGAATTTGCGTTTAATTGTCAGTGAACTTTGTCTTTGAGACGACCAGAGACAACTTTACGAAAGTACAAGAACAAGGACAGGGGTCAGACATATCCCTACATTCGCATGGATAAAAAGCCGAAGTCAGGTTGGCCGGAGACGGGGATCGAACCCGAATTCTCTCGATTGAGAGTCCAACGTGTTATCGTTGCGCCATCTCACTCGCTTTCTGTACCACGAATTACTGGCAGTACTTACCTCAACTACCGAAACTTTTCCTTGCGATATATTCTACGCAACGAAAATATATCCAAAGAATAAATTAACACATACAAATTATAAGGAAAACAGTGACTAACCTTTTATTGAACCGTCAAGTAACTAGATTGCAAAACCTATGAGTTTTTTAACACTGCAGGAATGTTAATGAATTAAGGCTAATCTGAAATAAATTTAAACGATTATAAATTTCTTATACCACAATTCCCTCTAGATATTCACCGTCACACGTAAGTCATGTTTTATTGTTCAGGGAAAGCCGAGTTTGTGATTCAAGTTTTGTGTACGGTATAAACATTGAAACTTGGGTTTTGAGAGTGATGAGTATAAAGTGATCGATTACACAAACGATACATACAGTGCATCACATTCGTTGTTCGTAAAAAAAAATACATTTTTTCAGCTTCACTTAAGTTACGCGATCCATACGTGAGTTAAGAAAATATTTTTTGTTATTTCAATAAAAATGTCTAAATTTTCTTGCATTTCCATTTCTGTTCATAAACAAAAATAAGTTTTAAAATATGTATATGTTGACTTGTGATATTTTCCGCCTTTTCTCGTCTAAACACGTGTTTCCAAGAGTGTAGCTGCGCGTTGTGGTATAAATTACTCTTTGCCCAGACCTGGGTTTTGAACGTCCGGTTACAGAAAATTGACTTTTGGACTACGTTATTAATGTACTGATAGGCATGTATCTCAACAGCTTTACCAAACCGACACTGTAGTAATAATTTCAATACTGCTTTTACAAGAAATGAAGTGAACATTTATTTATCCTGACATGACGAAGCGTATAGATGACGCGATTCCTCGCAGCAGCTGACCGTGTGAAGGCGTGAATCAGCTGTGGATAAAAGGACACGTCTGACGCAACCATTTCCAGAATTGCGCCAAACACACTGCACACAGAATATTAAACATCACTAAGGACCTGCAATCTCCACCTTACAGCCGACATACCAGGTGCTTGTAAATCATGCGAGGTCTTTGAAATTCCTAATGGTGCCTTTAAACAAAATAACTATTTGGGATGAAATTGATATTAAAATATTCACGACATTCACAATGACGTTAACGTCACGGTATGTGTTTAAAAAAAACCGTTATTTACTGTGTATACAAAAGATTCTCGTAAAAAAAGAGTAGGGGAAAAACACTCTTTCAAATGTTATATTGCTATTTTATAGAGCATATCCATAACGGAACTTTTTTCGTCATGAAAAAGTTGCTATATGCTGTTCACGGTAAACTGAGTGTTAAATGAGGCCCTCATTTTATTTTGCTTCAGCCAATTTGTATTTTAGATTTTTTCCATTTAAACAAACCAGTGTCGGTAATAAACACAAAATTGAGTGTAAGGCCAAAAGAAAATTAATTTTTCATTATTATCTTTGACAAGACTGTCTTCAAAACTGCTTATTTGGCGTAAACAATCCATTTGTATGTTTAAACGGACAAGAAAACACGCATTCCAAAAATATTCCCTGTAAAACAAAATGGTTATTCTTGTACAATATACAACGGAAATATTTGTAAAATCACAAGGTATAACATATTTTACTTGCAATAAGAGAAAAGATAAATTTTAAATATTTTACTCTAAGCATTACATTTATTTATTAAACAACTCATTCATTAACAATTAATAAATTTCACACATAATTATTTAAAAAGAAACTTCGTAACGTCACCGAAATTCGAACCTGCAACCTCGCGCTTAGATACCAAGCAACTTACCCCTAGGCCACCTCGACTTTCATGCTGGCTTATATATTTGCATTTTTATGAACATTCAAATTGCAATGTATACAACTTTTATTTATTTTGAAGGATGCAATCAAAATGAACATTCACTTTATTCCATAAAAACACTTTCTTCCAGATGATGTGATTTGTGTATACGTTATTTCCGACGAACCTACGATTTTGGTAGACTACAAATTTATCCAAGTTCCTTTACGAAGAAAATCCTAGTAACTTTACAAACAAATAACTTGACCAAGAAAATTGTTTTTGTGCATTCACAGTCAGTTTACTTTATTTTGATGGAATCTGCAGCTTGTGAGTTAACAGAGGATCCACAAAACATTTAGAAATATTTAACATGCTATTAGCAAGCTACCGACATTGGCCCGTTTATGAATCACCTATCACAGTCACATCAACTTCGGTAGTTAAAATTTGGTGAGGCAGGACTATACCGTACGACAGTGTTGTTAAGTGTAGTTTGGGTAATTTGAGATAACCATGTCCTCTAACAAAACGATAAGGTTTATTTTGCAGACACGCACGCACAATATTCTAATCTGGCCTGCTGGAAGCTACGACTGGGCTGAACAGTTCTAGATATGTTAAAATCGACGAACTCCGAATGTTCGTATCTTATTTGTGACGGTGTGCGATCATGTAGGAACGCAGCCCAAGCTGAAACTCTTCTAGCCAAAGTGCTGCGTACAGTCCCAACATGTCTTATGTATATGATTGCTGTTATTGATCATTATGCATTAA
The DNA here is from genome assembly GCA_003012365.1 of Medauroidea extradentata. Lineage (NCBI taxonomy): Eukaryota > Metazoa > Arthropoda > Insecta > Phasmatodea > Phasmatidae > Medauroidea > Medauroidea extradentata. The sequence goes on from PNEQ01041083.1 coordinate 94,918, forward strand.
AAAGACGGTCAAACTAGTTTGTATGCACAAGGGCGCACCAAACACCGTCTTTTGAGCTATTCTCATATCTCATAACGTCGTGTAAGCTACTCAATTGGCGTGCAGTGCTTTACTATTATCATTTTTCTTGCAGGACTTTAAGCTGTGGCCACATTATTTTATTTGCGAGCAGCAAAGTTCAAAGTCTAGCGCTTGTTTCTATTGTTGACTTTTCGAATCTGGTTATTTTTTCATATACGGCAGCCTGGAAAAGCCGTTTTTGGCCATTCTGAGGGGTCCGAAAATTATATTTTTAATAAACGTGCTGAATTTTGAAACTATAGTGACAGTTTGGACCGAACTGCCTATAAGAAATTGAAAATCGCCCCGTGCAAGCAACGGTGCAAGAGTAAAAGTTGTCTGGTGCGGTTTTAAAAAACTTATAGCACTTTACTATTACTTTTAGTTTTCAAGTTATTGAATTGTGTAATACGGGAACGACTTTGTGGCCATCCCGTATATTCAACAGCCATTCCAATCGTCTGGAAGGTGTGGCGTTGCTGTTGCTCCTAGCGTTGCTTCGCATTTCCAATATGCAGGGAGGGACCTGAAAATTTCGTGTTTTCAGTTGGGCACAAGCTAAGTTCTTATCACCTTCGCATTAGGCTCTAGAATTGTTTGACACTAACTAGAGAGCACCGTTACAACAAAGAAGCAACAAACTGCCGGCTCACTCTAGCTGTATCAGCGATATCACACGAGTTCAGACCAAAATTATACGCGTTTTCTTTCGGACACAATTTAGAATTCAAACAACCTCCACGTTCTTATCACATTCGTAGTCGACACTTATCGAAACCTCCTCAAGGACGCTCAGATAGTAACAAATAAGCAACTAAATATTGGCTAAGTCATGTTATAGCACTGCGTCAGCAAGCAACCAGGGAGCAGATACTGTTTACTCGAATACGTATATAATCTTGGAGGCTAGCCTACAGGTCAGTGACCCCCGCGAATATCCCCAGTCTCTTACGAACAGGGTCCAGCCTTGATGGAAGTTCCCCACGGCCCACCAGCTGTCGTCGCTACGGCGAGTTCACAAGGTCGCACAGCCCCCTGGCTGCTCAAGCACTTTCACATCCGCACTTTCCTCGGTGAAATGCCGGCTGCCTCTAAGACGACGGCACCTGCGCCAGTCATCGGATACACAACGCAACGCGGCGGGACAACAACATCGTGCCGTCGTCACCTCCCTAGGCGACTCCCACTCCAGCTTTTCTCGCCGTGTTCCAACTGGCACTTTCTGGCCAAAGTTTTTTTTTTTTGCGAGATGCTGTTAAAGAGGACTGTGTACTTAGCCGTTGGACGGTGTTGTGGCGTGTCACGCGAATACTTTTATACGCGAAACTGCCAAACTTATTCTTATTGTTGCTATCTATGAAAATAACACCCACTTGAAACTACGTATGCCACTTTTCGAAAATTCAGTATGCTTGTTAGTAACATGATTCTTGGGCCTCTGGAAATGGCTAAAATACGTCCTGAATTCGTAAATTGCAAAATGAGGTGCGTGAATTGGTCTTTACTTCATATTATGCAAAAATAAAATGTTAAGGGTCACCGAAAGACCCACAGGAGAAAAAGTTCTAGGAAAACATCGCACGCCAGTTTAGCGCTCTGCGAATAGAGACTATGTGCCTATCGTCGAGAGTGGTTACGGTGTCAAACCGTACACAATACATTGAAATAATCATTGCATACATGAACTGTGTAATTTTGTCGCTAACAGCAGACGGTTTCAAGTTTTTTTTTGTAAACCACGGATTTCGTCTTGTATTGTCACACGGTGCTGTAGTAAATATTGTATTTAGAGTAAATGTAATTGAATTGCTGCTGTAAGTTCCACCCAAATCCGTTCTTACCACACAAACAACTGGATTTAACGCAATTTCACGAACTAAACGTAAGTTGCTGTTGAGTTAGTGCAAACAGACATGCAATAACAAGTCAAATTACGTCACAGGGGCATTAACATGATGGCGCTCGGTTTTACTGAGATTAATTGAACACTTTTTATTAACGTTCTTCGCGAGCTAAACTGATGACGCAAATTAAGAAATCGTGGTACCGGGTACCACCCAATTCTTATAATTTTGTCATCTTCGTTGCTACTTACAAACTGTTCCGTGTTTCGTCGTTGAAACTGACCGAATTCTCTAGGGTTCTGACTTTGTAGGTGGTTCATCAACAGTGCAATGTCGCAAGTGTATTTGTCCTGTTGTTTCCTTAAATTATTGCGGGCTCGTCAAACAACACAAGTTTTCATTGTCAACTAAACATGAGGAATGGCGGACGTCCACAAACCCTAGCATTCTTAACACACAAGAAATACCAGACAACATTTTGAATAGATCGAAGTAAGAATCTATCAAAATACAGTCAAGACATAAAAGTAACACGCAACAAGTGTATATATTATTAAAATAATAGCATTAAAGTCATAACAGAAACTATGGCAGAAAATAAAGTAGGAAAGTTAGTTATTTATTCTGCAAAGAAGCACTGATAAATAAATCAACGAATCTACGGTGAACATGCTCTACCTACCATGAAACAAGAACGTTCATACGGGGACTCGCATTGCAATTAATTATTGACGTTCCAATTTTAAATATCTCTTAAATAATGTAGGGGTTTAAATAATTTTAAAAATAGTCCCTTATACTTTTTTTTTAGGAATATAGACTTTGTGAAGTAGAGTATTGACACCAAGTAACAAAAATAACAAATATAATTTGGCTAAATCTCTTATAGAATTTATATTCGCAAATTTCACGTATTTAAATTTTATTTTAAATCGTATTGTTTAAAAGTAATCGTTAACATTGAGTCGCCATTTGCACTGTGCCTGAAAGCTTAGTAGGTACGGCCCCCAAGAAAATGGCCCTTACTAAACGCACAGAGTTAGGCCTACCGCGCAGCCACAAAGGCCTTCTTTCTTCGGGTCAGTCACTTGTTTCCGCTAACGAACGGCGGTCAGCAGCCGGAAGGCTTCGTTTAGACGTTAGCAGCAAATCAGCCGACTGCGTTAACGGCATCTTGGCCCGGCTAGGAAACACTTAACGCCATACTCCTCCAATTCTGTTTTCGCGAGAATTATTCTTTACAGGTTAAACGAGAGCAAATATCACAAATATAGTTGGCAGTTTTCTTCAAACCTGTTTACGCCATGACAGTACGTTACACGGTTTCCACTAATAAGACAACAAAAAAAGTGTTACAGGTAATTACATAATTAACTACACTCTGTCCACTAAGTTTGCAGCAGAAATAAAAATTGCTAACGAAACAAATCCAAGCATTTTAATGATATCTTCATTCTTCACATTGTAATTGTGCCATAACACAGTTACCTTGTATTTAAATGAAATTTATGCTGTGCAAAAAGATTGTCATTACTTGAAAGAGTTAGCTGCAACCTTAGAATGGGTAGAGTATAACACCATAGCATGGAGTGTCTTAAAATTCAGCCAAAATATTTTTGATATCTGGTGTCGTTAAGCCTTTCAATGTATCGCGAAAGTAGTAGAAATAGGAAAGTGTGGCACCAAAACGTTGCACGCTGACGACGGACGGAAACAAACTATTCAAAATATAAGAGTCCAGTCAAGAAACCAAACATGTAAAATATTTCAGCAGAATTAATCCGACAACGAAAGAACACACAAGATAGTACAAGTATTTTTTTTTTCGAGACGTGTTGCAACTGCTCTCTCTATAATAAGAAACAGATCGGTAATTAGGCGAATGGTCACTATTAACGCAGTTTTTTTAAGGGAGCAGATATCGTAAAACCGTTAGATCGATTTGTTGTAAATAGTTTTGCCTAACTTTTTAGGCATATATACATATATATTATAATATATTATAAGCTAATTATCGACTCGAAAGAAAAATTTTATTAAAGTTGATAACTAGCCAAACGTTTTTTTTTTTTTTTTTTTTTTTCCCCACCCGTCCATGCAATGAATTTACAACACCGCCTCCCATTTCGAATTTAAAAATTAGTATTCGTAACAACATTGCAAACAGGGACCCACCAAAATTGCAGTAACGGAATTTAGACAGGTGTTAAAATTAATTGTTTCTCAATAAAAATAATGTGAAGGAACCTATTTCTAACGACAACTATCCAACGTACAAATTCTGGAACCTTATGAAATGTAATATAAATTTCACAAAAAAAGTCACGGTTTAAATACGTTATAATGCAATATTTCTTACTTTCTATTTAGAAAAAATGCATTCATATTAAGTGCATTGATAATTATTGATTAAATAAATTCAACACTCATGTTCCATCTAAACTCTTGTGGGGTTGGGCAGAGGCCTTCGTAGAATTCGTGTTCGCAGGTTGAATACAATACACACGCTGTGTAAAACCTTCTTAAAAAGTTTCGAAAATAATTAACCTAAACACAGTAAGGGACAGTTATACTCCATTTCATATAAGTTAGAAAAAATTTGACAGCAACTTATGGGCAATAATTTGTTAATATTTTGTGATTTGTGGTAATACAAGACAAATTTTGCAGTATAAATGCTGAAATTGACATCTCAGGTTCATTTTAGAAATAAAAATGTCTTATGTTGCGAACAAATCATAAAATACTAAAAATTATTGCCCATAAGTTGCTGTCAAATTTATCCGAACTTATATGAACTGGAGTAAACCATACGTCCGCCTTGTAAATATGCAAACTTTTACACTTGTTACTGTATAAGTCTGGTAACTTCAGTATACATTTTTACTGTTTTATAAAAAAAAGTTTAGGAGTGCTACCATGGGATGTCTGGGAAACAATTCTATCATACCTACTTTCTTAGTGCTTCTATACGCACGTGTGGCAAATTACAGACTATAACCAAATACACAAAACCGCGTAAATGTTCCATATCGGTTGGAAGGGCAACCTAAACATGGAATCAGCTGAAGTTCACAAACGGCCTTCACGTTTACAGGCTGCAAGAGAAGTATTAACAGTTTATGAACTAAATTTCACACTAGCGCATTTACTTACACATAAGTAAAAAAAAAAAAAACCGATGTGATGTAAAATGTTCCTTAAGAAGCAAATAATAAAAAAAATCTGTTTAAGACTTAAAATTTTCGATAGGTGGTTTGCGATAAAGGGTGTACTTCTGAAGACCATCTTTCTAGAATTTTACTTTAAAAAGTAATACTTAATGTGGCTTCAGAGTCAACTTTAGAGTATCATATTATAATATATACAATTACATTTTTACTTAGGTTGATTTATTTATACTAAAAAGTGGCAGTAAACTTGAAATTATCTGACACTAAGAAAGTAACTAATTTTTCAAAAACTGCTCACTTTATCCCAAACCGCCTACGTCAGTGGTCCAAAGTGAAAGGGTCCTAATGCATATTAACGTGTTCCGAATGAATACTATTTCTACATGTATTTTTCCCCCAGGCAATATACAGGATTTATCAGTAAACCCATAACTCCACACACATCCGACATTTTCAGGACGCTAAATAAAACTAAATACTTAAACAGAATCCTGGGTATATATTGTCTAACTGCAACAGTGTTCATTTTGGTCCATCCACGCTTACATGACATGTCGAAATAATATATACATATCCCGAAAAGCAGGAACACGAGTACAACAAATCCAAGACATTAAGTCGTTTGTACTCAGAAAATTACAAAAAAGAAAAATAATACATCCAACAGAGAATTCTTGACGTTTAAATTTGGTGGGCTCGAAATATTTGCCACGACTTAAACGGTGATATATTAATATACATCAACAACTGTTAAATCCCACCCTAAACACCGCACTATACACCCGTACTCATACCCATGTTTTCAAGATATGGATATTACAGCACGAACCTACCAGTGTTATATTCTTCATAGATTGCTAACAGTTCACACTTGAGAGGCAACCGATAAAAGGTTTCTTAAACCTTAAGACTCGGGATTTACCACGCATCATTGGCAGTGAAGTGTTTAAACCATCCTTTAATACAGCCCGTCACGTCCTATCAGAACACCGTAGCTTTTATACAGCACCTCATTATCCTTTCTTCTAACTAGCGGACACAGCCGGCTGACGTTGACTGCATGCAAGATTACCACTACATATAGGTAGACTTACTGAAGTTCTGATGCGGTGACTACTAATAACCATGGACTGAACACAATCGGTGCGTGTAACATTTATAAAATTATATTTTTACTAGGTACGCACTAACATATTGCTGGTTGATAAGTAAAACATTCTACATACAAAAATTACGTTGGTCGGCACCCAAAAAAATTATGCACGCCATCATTACAAAGCACCACAACAGCGCAATAAATAACTGACCATCCTACTGACACTTTCAATTAAGGTAGACGCCTACCTGCGTGTCAGAGGCTCAGAAGTGACATATAAGGACAACCTTGATGCGGGCATTAAATACCGTGTTGCCTCTAACAAGCCAAGCGCTGAAATAACGTGCAAGCTTCCCGCCGAAAATTTAAATTTTTTTACTGTGGGACACTAAGCGGTGACCATATATGGTGTAAAGTCTGTAGTAAAGTACGGTGCAGGTCGCAACCTGAGTTTCACATACATCCGGTTAGTACATTTTGAAGTACGGCAGTCTGAAAAAGCCGTTTTTAGCTATGTTGGAGGGCTTAGAAACTGCGGATTTTAATGAACAAGGGGTCTTAATGAGATTCCGGCATTGTCTGACGTGTGTTTTCTTTTCGTACATTGGCCGAAACAATGAGCATACGTGGAATATTTTCGTGTAAAAAACTGTTTATGAACACACTGCGACGCCTTTGAAGCGCACGGAACGCGGCGGCCTATATGGTTAGGCGACCCGATGAAGTCAACTTAAATGACAATTAGCAGGAGTCAAACAAGGGACTTCCTCTCCAACGTTGGCCGCATAACCGATCGAAGACAGGGTCCCTGAGACCTGTGTATATGCGTACAACAGAGAGCTTACATTCGTCTTCGAGACTCTGATGGCCGGTTTCATCAAACTGTTTTAAAATGTAAGTACTTCTTTCAAGTTAAGTTTAGCTTTGCACATTATAGCGTTCCACCAACATTTAAGTACAGCGTAAAAATCTTCAAATCGCTTAAGTTAGGCACCCGAAATCGTACCGTAACCTAGTACCCAGTCCAGTTATAAAAAGATGGAAGCTGTCAATGCATTTAGAACTCTTGTACCTGTGAACTGATTTTAAAGAAATATTAAATCACTTTGTATAGGTATTTATTATCATTCACCGACACTGCCCTGCAAAAAGAACTAACGAAATTTTAAACATGTACACACAGCTGAGATTTTCTATAAGACAAGTTAGTCAAACAGGCAGTGAAGAAGCCAACAGCACTGTTCGTCTTCAGTTTCTGCAACCAACAAGGCGTGACTCAGGCCCGAAAGCAAATCATGGTAATGACAATGGCCGCGAGAGCATCTAGTTTGGAATTAAGTTTTAAGTAAGCAACGTCACAGGGTCAGATCTAAAAGGAGGGGGGGGCAGACTGCCCCGGGCTCGTGGTGCCGAAAATTTTGACTTGTGAATGAAATGTAAATGTGTGTAAGAAAGATACAATATATACCAATATTTAAACTTATACTAGTTTCGTATTATTTGTATTTTTATTAACCTTGAACACCATATCGATGGTGAAGAATGGAAACCTTCTATGTCAATTTTCAGCGTTTTTTTTATGTTACTGCACGGAAAATTGACGAAGTACGTTTGACATAGTGAACATAGTAAATAAATTTTTAACTAAATATGTTATATCAAGATTACAGCTGTGGATGTGATCCATACAAAATAAACAGTTTTTCTCTTTCCTGTGAAATTAAAAACATTTGACATGGAAGGTTTTCATTCTTCACCATCGATATAACGTTAAAAATATATTATTTAAAATTAGAATACACAATTAAAACACTGCTAATGGTAGCTAGCAAAAACAAATTTTACGTATTTCTACTAAAATTGTATACTGTTATTTACACGAGCGCAAAACATATGCAAGATACGTTTATTCCTGTTGGGTTGATTGTACTGATGGAAAAAGTTATGGGAAAAAGGGGCGAAGGATGTCTAGATACGTCCCTGCGCAACGAACCTAGCTAAACACTAGACTGCGTGCCAACTAAATCAAATTAAAAAAAAAACTAAATCACCATCTGAAATACAAACTTAGCAAAGTATTAGTTTCGAGCTGGCGGGGAGAACTTTGTGGTTGCCCTAACATCGTCAACGAATAGGGCAGCTCACTATCCGATCTTCGCTTCCAGTGCAACGATGGATTGTGCTGACGCGCACAGCAGCCGGGCGGGCACTCGACGTCGCGCCAAGCAAGCGTACTTCACGTGCTGACGATGTGGCGGGAAGTACTTCACCACACAGAAGCTCGGAGACCAAGTAAAAACGCGCGAATAAATTCTGCAAAGTATCTTGTCTGTAGGCCGGCGCAGCTGAATCAGCTCACAACGCACAAGCCTCATGCTCCAAGTTCACGGGCATAACAATACATTTTTGTGTTGCAAATGTAATGGCAACAGTGTCGTAGGATTATCATAAGACGTTTGCAGCACAGAAACGATAACATGAAACAAAATGTCGCATGACAAGGACCACAACGGATATTACAAAGTATATATGCAAGTAAGTAACAATCACATACGATACGGCTACAGCACAAAGGAACCAAAACACGACACACCAGTTACGAAGCTTAAAAGTCCAAACGATACCGCTCCAATTTACAATTAATAATTTTGTTGCTATCGTCTTATCTGTGTCGTCTGAAGTAGTTTCTTGGTTCTTAAGGTGATGCTCTTTAGTTCCTTCTGTTTTTGTGATAATTTATTTAAGGGAGCGGTTCACATCAGTTTTCAACGTTTTTTTTTTGTACCAGATATTTTTTTTTCTCATTTAAGACAAAAATTGTGACTAAATCTTCCTCTTAGAAAATTATTGTATCACTCATAGTTTTTGCGTGATAAGTCGTAAACATCAAAATTTCGACTTTACGGTTTTATGTACGCCCCTACAACCAACCGACATACCAAACCGAAAAAATTCACATTGTATAACAATGTTGTAGGCTATGATTTGAACTATATAAAATAAAAAATAAATTTTTGTATTTTTGAACAATTTTTGAAATTTTAAAATTTTCATTTTGAAATTCATTTTTATTAAATACAAAATTATTTAATTTTTTTGTTTTTATATGTGTCATTCCATAGTCTACAACGTTGTTATATACTGTGAATTTTTTTTTGTTTGGTATTACAGTTTGTTTTAGTGGCGAACATGAAACTGTAAAATGCAAATTTTGACGTTTACGACTCATTACGCGAAAACTATGAGAGATACAACACTTTTCTGAGAGGAAGATTTAATCAAAATTTATGTCTAAAATTAAGAAAAAAATATCTGGTACAAATATATATATATATATATAAAAGACGTTGAAAAGTGAGGTGTGCCGCGTCCTTAAGCTTAAACGAGATTAGACATCGAAAATCTGTCTGGCAGGTTTGTTTAAAATAGATTTAGCCATGATAGCTCATTTTTCCCCAGCAAGAAATTGTACTGTTTCGACTTAAAAAGTAAATTAAACATAATTTTGTTAATTACATAACTGATTAAAACCATAGTATTTACTGCCTTAAAAATATCAGCCAACACGGAAAAAACTATTTTTTACAAAACCGCCGGACAGATTTTTGATAGCTGCTCTCGTTTAGGCGTAAAAAATTAAGGGTGTTCAAGTGCGAAAATGTCATAATTTTATATATATATATATATATATATATATATATATATATATATATGAAATATTGTTAGTTTTGCAGACGATACTTGTGAAATTTCCTCTTACGAAACAATTTTACCTGGCGTAATTTTCATATAACGGTACGTCAAAGTCAAAATTTGCATGTTCTGCTACCACGCAAACAGTGAAAACCATATTTCATTGAGAAAATAATAAAACTTATTTTATCGCATTTTAACACCCATAACGGGTCTATGCTCTGTCATGCGTAGATTAATTACAAATAGTGTATATGTTATTGCTTTCTTTGTGATGTATCTTCTATATATAATAACCGTTTAAACATTTTTAAAGTAATAACGAGCGTGTTTGTGCACGTCCTAAAAGCGAAATCGGGTTCGCCGACACGTTTTGTAAGACCACGTGTCTTCTTAGTCGCTCAGTAAAACTTCCTATCTGCGGTTGATAACGTCCTGTGGTTGGTGTGCGTAGGGCAAGGCTTTGCACGGTTGTCAGAATAACAAACAGCAAACGAACTATTAGTTGTGTTATAAAGTACAACGGCGAGAAACAACATTAACACTGAATATATAAGAAGTTTGAGGAAAGCAACGCATAGGAACAAGAAGTGTAATCGCAGTGCTTACGTGCTATGACACACGCAGAAGCTGCGCGGCGTTCTTGATGCCAACTTGCATAGCTGATCTGATTTTGCTATTTTCTTGGGGACCTCCCGTTTCCCCCGCCCTTTCATTCCGGCACCTCTTCACGCTCACCTCATGCCACCCCTCACCCGCGATAAGACCTAGATGTAAAGCGCTGACCAAAATCTCACTCACTCTAATTAATACGATTATGTGAAGGCAAATTTATTATAACTTAATCTTATAACCTACACGGTAAATTCAGGGGCGTCATTTCAGGTTTTTCTAGGGGGGTAGGGGGCAAGATTTTGTTTTCTGGCGACAGTGACCTTGTTGCATCTTTATTAATTAAGCATGTATAAATTAGATACTTTAAAAATACTTCAGTTTTATGTCCTTAGGTTAGCATTATTTACATTTAAAAATACAAAAAAATATATTTATACACATAAAATTCTAAATCCAAGGGGGGGGGGGCATTTGCCCCCCTGTAGCCCCAAATGACGCCCCTGGGTAAATTCATCATACGAAACAAAAGGTTGGAAAAATAACATGTAAGAAGGACAATATCATCATCGTTCAATAATGGACAAACATGGAAAGATCGAAATATGAATGAATCCCCATACTTTCAACTGCTGTTGTACGTTGCATAGCCTGTATTAGCAGTCAAACGTAATAAAGTACACTATGATGCCTTTATAAATGCTTTCGTTTTACACCGCAAACCACTGCCTGACAAATATATGTGTGAAGCGACAGGAACAATCGAAACGGGCGGAAAAGACTTAGAAACAAAGAAAACGGCTGTGAGCGGAGTTGTCAGGGCGAAAAAGCCGCAAACTTCCGCGGCCAGCAACGTGATCGTCGCGGTCAGTGATGTGTCAACCGTATGTTCGGGAGTGACGTCATTCTAGAGCGCCGTGTTCGGCACATATTCCTCTATTCTACTCGAAGCAGTGGCGGATCCTGAAAAGGAAAAAAAAAGGGGGGGGGAGACTCCTTCCGAGAGAATTAAACCAAATGCCAAGTAAAATATTGGAAAATATTACCTCGCACTATTCCTAAAGCTTCATAACAGACAACGCAACATCAACAACAGAACCATGGTTACACAATTTTGTGTTGTAACGATATAGAATAGTGATTTACAAAATAAATAAAATACACAATTAATTGTTTCCGTAATATTAAATGAAACTTTGGTTTATATACTCAAATGTATTGTGCAATTTAGTTCGTTACTCATTAAAGTATGTTTTTCTGTTATTAGGTGTAGAACCAGAAGCTTTAAAACGTACCTATTCTTTTTATATCAGCACAAAGGTTGTCACCTTCAAAGTATAATTTATACTTTAAAACATTCGAATTATTCCGTAAACTACGGTGTTTCACCATTGGCTTCCACAAGAGGAGGGGACAACATAACACCAAATCCTAAACCCGACCGGGAATACTCGAGTCACCTCATTAGTTCGCCAGGAATAATTCCTTACTTTGAATTTGTATCGACTGACAATTTTTTCGTTCATAGAAGTGATTTTTATAGAGACAGGACTAGATCAAACGTTATGTTTTTGACACACACCTACAATAAACTAACAGGAATACAATAATTCCCAACAAAATGTGTCACGTCACAATCCAGTATTATTAGATAAAATAATGAAATGCAACTGTCAAGCTCCATAAAATCACCTTTCTTTACACTAAACTGACTACGTTCGGTTCGTGCTTTCTTAGATATTTTGGCCACTGCGCGTTCAGTTTCCTTGGCTATATTTTTGTTAATGTCAATATTTCCGCGTGTTTATATTAATAACTTAGCTTGTTACCGAGTATGTTTAACCTAAAGTTATTCGAGATGTGATCATCATAGCTCTATTCAAGTTTTTTGCTCTATGTGGGCTATCCCAACTCAAACCTCGCTGGTATTTCATAAACGTCTATAGTGAGCACTTCAAGAAGGCGCAGTACATAAATCTTTGCACATAAATTTAAATCTACGTTTCTAAATGCCAGAACGGATAAAGAAAATGCTATAAACTAGTTTTTGCCAACTGAATGAAACATTATTTGCTGGAAAGACGAATTCCAAATAAACTATTTATGACGCTCAAATTGCGTACACTTCATCGCGACGCAAAAGTCACGCCTAAAGAATGCACCAAAATATTCGCCGACAAACGATAAAAATTTTCTTTATATTGACTCATTTTATTTTTTCCATAACAGCAAAAAGATACCAAACATAATGTCGCCACTAACAAATAAGACACTCAGCATATATTAAATCTCCCCCCCCCCCCAAAAAAAAAAAAATCAACAGATTTCCATAAAAAAATTCCTGCAGTCGAACATCAACTACGAGAGTATTTTACATTGCTGGGTTGTGCAATACCTTGGCGACTGCGATGAAGTCCAATCTTCGGGTACGTATTTCTGTAAATACATTTCAGAACACACCTAGCGAGGTGGCTCAATTGGTCACGCATTCGGGGGACCCCGTGTTCGGCCATCCTGATTTCTGTGTTTCCATGGTTTCCCGAATCGAAATCCCTTCTAGAGAATGGTGGGATGGTTCTCTAACAAAGGCCACGGCCGACCCCTCCGCCCAACAAAGGCCACGGCCGACCCCTCCGCCCAACAAAGGCCACGGCCGACCCCTCCGCCCAACAAAGGCCACGGCCGACCCCTCCGCCCAACAAAGGCCACGGCCGACTCCTCTGCCC